>CALYOO010000234.1:0-59650 GCA_945261195.1 Cryptosula pallasiana
ATTGTGGAATATTATTGTGTTGTGTTTAATTGTGCAGCAGTGGATAAGGGTACAGTGGAGGTAATACGTGATATTGTGGATATTATTGTGGTGCATTTAATTGTGCATAGGTGGATAAAGGAACAGTGGATATCTTTTGGGATATTGTGAATTGCTATTGTTGTGTTGTGCATTGGCTATTACTGTGGTGGAGAGGTGCTACTGTATTGATACAATCATACAGATATTGTTGGGTGTTTACTGTGTTAATTAATTAGAACAGGGATGAGTAGGAGACTTGACTTGTCGTCATTTCCGAAGTTAAGGTTAGCGGGGTAGCAATGTGTCTGAGGAATTCAACAATTGGTTGACTCAGTATAGGGTGTCTGCTGAGGTAGCAGCTTTGACTTTGGGTACCGAGAAAGTGGAAATTGAGGGAGATGAGGTTGTTGTAGATGTGTTTAGAGGTAGAACTAAACTACTAGCCTTGTTAAGTGCTATAGGTAGTGATGGTATAGGGGTATTGCAGTCACTGGGATTTGATTTAAATGACCAAACTGATGGTGGGTTTGATAGGGCTATAGATTTGTTAAAAGGCCACTACGACCGTAGTGAAAGTGTCTATGTTAAGACAATGAGGTTTGTGACAGTCTCACAGGCTTGTGGGGAAGATGAAAGGGAATATTTACTCAGAGTTGAGAAATTAAGTAGGGAAATGGATTTTGGGCATGAAAACGATGAGCTAAGGCAACGTTTTTCAGTTGCTCTGGCAGTCAATGGTTTAAGGGATTCGTCTGTGCGTAAATTGCTTATGCAGGAGACCACGCATAGTTGGAGAGATTTAGGTACAAAATTGGCAGCCAGGCAGTTGGCTATTGCTTCAGAAGAAATTCTGAATGCTTCTAGGACTGGCCGTTCAGTCGATAGTAAAGGGGCTGTAGCCAGAGTAGAGAAGGGGAGTGAACGAAGGGCTGACAATAGTCAGAATGAGTCGTCAGTACGTGAGGTAGTTAAGTATAAACAGGGAAGCCAACAGGAGGCTGTGGATAGCAAGGTTACATACCGTTCGAGGGACAGTACTAGGCCTGGAGATGGTAATGTGGAAAAGGGCTCCTATTCCCGTGGCCATAGAAGCCGCAGCCCAGGGGAGAGGAGAGTAGCGAGTATAGAGGGTATCATGACCATAAGGGAGATAGGCATTATAAGAGTAGGTATGGTGCGGAGTCTTATAGACACCGCAGCCCGGAGGGCAGTTATTCTCCTAGGTACGAGACGACGTCCTATGGACGCCGTAGCCCGGATAGCTGGCATTCTCCTAGGTATGAGGCGACGTCTCAGAGACGCCGGAGTCCAGATAGTAGGTACTCTCCTCGGTCACCTCGAGGTTCACCTACATCGGGTAGAAGGTCTGGAAGGTTTAGCTCCCCAACTGGGGGGGACAACTGTTTCCAGTGTGGTAGGAGGGGACATCAAGTCCGTCATTGTCCGGATGTAAGGTGTTTCCGGTGTAATCTGAGAGGCCATACCTCTAGGGATTGCAACAATAGGTGGGAAGGTGACAATAACAGGTCACAGCACAGGGATAGTAGTGGTATGGAAGGTTCTCCACGTAAAGTGAGATTTGTGAACAATGTTGTTGGCGATACTGGTAGCAGGAAATGTAGCATCAAACGCTTGGTCAAAGTAAATGTTAAAGGGGTAGAGTTTGTATTAGACACTGGAGCTGAAGTGTCTGTGGTAACTGAGGATACTGGCAGGTTTCTGAATTTGAGATTAAGTAACCCTCTTAATGATCTCATCGGGGTTGATGGTTCCATGCTGAATGTTAGCGGGAAGTCAAATGTTTGTATTAATGACTTTCCCAGATCTATAGTGACGTCAGTTTATGTTGTAAAAGGATCCTCTGTGAACCTGTTAGGTATTGAGGATATTAAAAAACTCAAACTATTGACCAACAGTGATGAGTTACGAGTTGAAGGCGAGTGTAGGCAAGGAGTATGGCAATGCAAGGGTACTGCTGTTATAAAGGACACAGTGGAGCAAAAGCGAACACCCATATCTAGGGGTGGTGGCAATTTCTCACCAATGCAGATGCCGCAAAAAGCTTTTGCTGGTACAACTGTGAAAGCTAGAG
Organism: Cryptosula pallasiana; assembly: GCA_945261195.1. NCBI lineage: Eukaryota > Metazoa > Bryozoa > Gymnolaemata > Cheilostomatida > Cryptosulidae > Cryptosula > Cryptosula pallasiana. Next base: position 2,114 of record CALYOO010000234.1, read on the forward strand.
CAACTTCAGGGTGCGCTACAGCTGGTGCTAGGGAATACAGCAGTGTGGTGAAAGGTAGACAGGTACAGGGTGAGAGCGAGGCGTTTGGTAGCAGATTGTCTGAGTTCTTGGTGAATGAAGGTATTTTGGGTGATGAGGACTATGCTAGTAGACATGCGCGTCTTGAGGCTGAAAAGAGAGAGGCTGAAAGGGTGTATCGCATGGCGATGCAAAGGTATGAGCAGGGTGTGAGGGAGCTCGAGGAAGAGCAGGAGTGTACCTTGGTGATCAGGCAGGCTATGGCCAAAATGAGGCAGTTGAGATCTGGGGCTGGTAGCAAAGCCCCATCGACGGTGGTGTGTAACACCCCGTCGAGTTCCACTGTGAAAGCAGTGCCCGCACCTAGTGTGGAAGGCTCTAGCGCACAGAGGGAGGAGTCCAAGACCCCCTCGGGCTCTCAGAGCAGTGCCAGTTGGGTGCACGAGGTAGAAGAGGTAGAAAGAGTGACCGGTGGCAACACCAGTGTCAAGGTAGAAAAAGGATGCGGTTAGGGAAGATACCAAGGAGGTTGACCCTGGTACGAGACTTCAAAGGGAAGATACTGGGCAGAGAATTGCTCTGGTTGACCCGATAGGAAGTGGAGTACAGAGCAGTCGGGGTCGACTGCTCCAGCGGATAGTGGAATTGACGGTGAACCCCTTGGGGTTGAGTTGGAGTCGAGGAATGTGGTTCGACAGGGTGTTGGAGGTGCAGAGAGTCCAGAGGACGATCTGGTGGAAGTTGCTAATAGTTTAGAGAGCTGTGTGGTTGATGAGGTAACAAGGGACACTTGGTATGGGGTAAAGTATTAATAAGGTATGTTATCTGTTACAGGTATTGATCCCAGGTATGTATGGTGTGAGGCTGATTTTCACCCTTGGTAATTAGGCTTGATGTATGATTTAAGGCTAGTGCTTCAGCTAACCATGATTAGTTAGGCTTGATCGCACGCAACGGTAATTGGTTCCATGGTATAATGTCAGCTTGGTCGCTCACTGGGTTTATCAAAGGGGGGGCATGTTGGATAACGAGTTTGTGTGTTATAGGAAGTTCAAGGTTATAACATAGGTTCTATGGGCATTGGCTTAACAAGGAATACGGGGACACACATGGTTATAGGAACTTGGGTTAAGTGGAGAAGTTCTTCTTGAGTTGTTAGTTGATGGTGAGTAGACGTGTTTTCCTTGTGTCTCTTCGTACCCTTCATCTAACAAAAATAAAAAGGGTGAGTTATTGATTATTATTTCTTTGTAATTAATTTAAAGATACACACTCCATAGCGCAGCGAGTTGAGTGTCTCAGCTAGTAAAAATAATTATTTATTATTTTTCACCTCAATGCAGAGAATCCGCCTAGTAGTTGTAGTAGATGGTGAAGTAGATGCTATTCCTCCAGTCACGGTTGTTGAAATGGTTGCTTTCCGTGTAAAAGTGATGGTTCTTATATAGCTAAAGTTGCACCGATTGACATGAGCTGAAGCCAAAGGAAAGACTCGCAAGAGATCCTTTTATAATATATAGTTGGCGCGTGAAAAAAACATAACTTTTGGGCAAAAAAGTAATTTTCTTTCGCGTGAAAAAATCATTATTATTCGTGGGAAAGAAACACACTTTTTCGGCCAAACAAACATGATCTTTTGCGCAAAAACAAAAAAAATCATTTTTTCACGAAAAAAACATGATTAACTTAATCAAAAAAACATCTTCTTTCGCGCGAAAATATCAACATTTTTTTGCACGAAAAAACAATTTTTTTGGTTAAACAAACATCTTCTTTTGCGCAAAAAAATCAACATTTTTTCGCGTGAAAAAAAATAATATCGTGGGTTAGAAAAACATCTTTTGCGCAAAAAATAATCATTTTTGCGCGCGAAAAGAACATAATTTGTTTGATCAAAAAAACATCTTCTTTTGCGCTAAAAAACCTAATTTTTTTGGTTGAAAAAGCATCTTTCGCGTGAAAAAAACAACATTTTTTTCGCGCAAAAAAGCAAAAATTTTTTGGTTAAAAAAACATCTTCTTTCGCGCGAAAAGAACAGAATTTTTTTGGGCAAAAAGTATCTTCTTTCGCGCGAAAACCCTTTATAATATATATATATACAGTTTTCGCGCGAAAAAACCAAAACGCTTTTGTCTGAAAAAACTGCATTTTGGTCTAAAAAAACAACTGCAGCTTTAGCTATTTAAGACCCACTGTTTTTAGGCAAAAAGCATCCACTTCGACAACAGAGGTTGAAAGAACAACATCTACTACAAATACTAGGAGGACTCTCAGTGATAGGATAAAGGAACAACAACTACTACTGCAACTACTATGAGGACGTTCAGGGATAGCCTGAAGAAACAACATCTATTACTACAACCACTGGGAGGACTCTAAATGGCGATAAGGTAAAAAATAATAAATATTTAACACTGGTAACTGGCTCTAATTATTTATTATTAAAAAAATAATAAATGATTATTTAACACTAGTAACTGGCTCTAATTATTTATTACTAAAAAATAAAGTAAATAATTATTTAACACCAGTTGAAAAGTTCAACTAGTTGCAGTGCGGAGTTGTATCCATTTTTGCCCCTAGACATAAATTTATCTATACTAGATAATTTTACACTCACAGTGTCTAAGCTATTTGCTCGCAAGATCGCAGAGTTTGTCATTCACAAAATTGTCTGTTTGTCCGAGCTCTAGTAACCGGTTTTAATTATTTATTAATAAAAGAATAATAAATAATTATTTAACACTGCTTGAAAAGCTCAGCTAGTTGCACTGTGGAGTTAACCTCCTAATTCGCTCCTAGATATTAATTTATCTCTACTAGATAATTTGATGCTCATAGTGTCTAAGCTGTTTCTTTGCAAGATCACAGACTTTGACATTAACAAAATTTTCTGTTTGTCCGAGCTCTAGTAACCGGCTCTGATTTCTTATTATTAACAAAATAATAAATAATTATTTGACGTTAGTTGAACCTAGATATAAATTTATCTCTACTAGATTATTTTATGCTCATAGCGTCTAAACTGTTTCTTTGCAAGATTGCAGACTTTGACATTGACAAAATGATATGTTTGTCCAAGCTCTATTAGCTGTCTCTAATTATTTAGGACTAATTGGTCCTAGATATAAATTTATCTCTACTAGATAAGTTTATGCTGATAGTGTCTAAGCTGTTTGTTCACAAGATCGCAGACTTTGACATTGAAAAAAAAATTGTCGGTTTGTCATAGACTTAATAACTGATTCTATCGCTGACATTGATGCAAACTGTAAAGTCTTGAGAGCAATTCACCATAGATTTTAGGAAATTTTCCATATTCAGCACTAGTTGTTGAGATCATCGTTGCTGTATAATCATACTTTTTTATGAAAAGTCATCCTTTACTGAAGATCCAGTTGTTATTTTCCCCGTGAAAAAATGTCTATTTTTAACAAGTAAAAATGTTCGTAACAATCGATTTTTGTATTTTGTAGACATGATGCCTCTTTCGAATTCCCATTCGGATCAAAACACAGTGGTAATAAAGATTTTAAAGAATCTAGACAACAACATATCGAAGTAAGTGCAGATGACTAAAGGGACAATTATTACAGCAGGAATTAAGATTCTTGGAAATCATAACTAAACAATAATGAATAATTATTTTACTCTCTCTCTCATTTGCAACAACTAGGTTTCAACTATTTATAACTGAACAAAAAAATAGGTAAATTTCTGTTATTTACCTGTTTTAAATTGTTCTCAAAATGAATAACTGAGAAATCTCCGTCTCAACCCACAACTCCAACAGCTCCAATATTTCTTGCTGAAAAATCATCTTCATCATATCTATGAACATGACTATTGGAAACAGCTTAAATTTTCTTGCAATAAAACTATAGCAATAATTATACAAAATACAACCTAAATTATTAAAAAACCTGGTGCGCACAAAAAAATACCTCTCACAGCAAAAAAAACTTCTAAACACCTGGCGCACACAAAAAGAACCAGAGGAACCTCCAACACAAAAACCTTTACATACCCAATGTCTAAATCTACATTCCACAAGAATTGTTCTCAAAATGAAGTACTCAAAAATCTCTTTCTCAACTCACAACTCTTACAGCTCCTGTAGTTGGTGCTGAAAAATCATCTTCATCGTATCTATAAACATGATTATGTATGGAAACAGCTTAAATTTTCTTATAATAAAAACTATAGCAATACCTATACAAAATACAACATAAAGAATTAAATCACCTGGTGCACACAAAAAGGTACCTTAAACAACAAGAAAATTATAATCACTTGGTGCACACAAGACACCCTATGAACAGATCCAGGAGAGCCTCAAAAAAAAAAATACCATTACATACCCGATGTCTAAATCTACATTCTACACTATGAAATTCTATACATTTTAAACCCCTCTCTCATTTGGAACTACTACATTTCAACTATTTATAACTGAAAAAAAATAAGTGAATTTTATGCTATTTATTTTTTTTAGAATGGTTCTCAAGATGAATAACTCAAAACGATCCTTCTCAACTCACAACTCCTACAGCTCCAATAGTTGTTGCTGAAAAATCATCTTCGTTGTATCTATGAACATGAACATTATGGAAACAGCCTAAAGTTTCTCGTAATAAAAACTATACCAATAACTATACAAAATACAACACAGAAAAATAAAACACCTGGTGCACACAAAAAGGTACCTGAGACAACAAAAAAACTTATAAACACCTGGTGCACACAAAAAGAGACCCAATAAACAGGACCAGGAGAACCTCTAACACAAATACCATTACATACCTAATGTCTAAATCTACATTGCACAAAAAAAATTCCATACATTCTAAACACCTGGTGCAGACAAAAAGATACCTCATCCAACACAAATAATTCTCAACACCTGGTGCACACAAAAAGGCGCCTGAGCCACTCAATGGACCAGGAGAACCTACACAGTACATAACATACAAACCATCATCTAAATCTACATTCCACACTATAAATTCCATGTATCCTAAACAACTGGTGCACACAAAAAGCCACCTCACAGGTCCTCATGGTAACTGAGACTTACTTTAAGTACACCTATAACCTATAAATTACATCAACTTCAACCTGACATTAGCAAATACATCCAAATAGATGAATGTCTATGATATTTCTGCATTTTCTTTCGAAATTATGTTAGTAGTTTTTCAAGATTATACAATCATACAACGCTTCATTTTTATACAATAGTGCACCCCAATTATCATCATCGTACAAACCCGTGTCTAAATCACCATCACACCATTCATCAAAACACCTGGTGCACACAAAAAGGCACCAAAGATCAGCATACCACACCAATAAAATACCTCAACACCTGGTGCACACAAAAAGGCACCCAATGGACCAGGATAGCCGCCAAGATAACCTCTAGAATAACCTCCAGTACATCTAACACAACATACAATGTATCAATCAACCTTCAACATTATTAAATTAACACAGAGTCTAAACACCCGGTGCACACAAAAAGGTTCCTCACCCAACACAATTGATTACAAAACACCTGGTGCACACAAAAAGGCACCTCAGGCACCCAAACAATGCACCAGGAGAACCTACAAAACATCCGATAAATACACCTAACATACAAACCATCGTCCAAACCGACATTCAACACCATGGTAATTACATCCATTCAAACAACTGGTGCACACAAAAAGGCACCTCACCAGGAATTCATTTGTGAACAGGGGCATACTTTACGCATAGAACCAGGAGAAACTTCTAATCCCTACACTCCATGACAGAGATCTGCTCCTTTATTACTACTTATAATATTTAGGTGGAATGCTCTCACCACAGCATGTAGACCACTCAAAGCATAGTTGAGCAGCAATCAGTGGTAAAGCATATCCATTACTTCGCCAGGATTTCATGAGTACAACCGTGCATTAAAAAACAGGACAAAAGGCAAGCCGTTATCACCTTTGCAGTACTTGCATCGTTCAGTTCCGTCAAATCCAAGAGAAATGTGATTGATGACCCATTGATAATTGTTCGAATATAAGTGCCACCTTAGTGGAAAAAACTGTGCTTTCATCTAGCATGACTGAAATCTTTTGCCTTGAGCTGATAGCGGATTTGACCAACTCTCTTTTTATTTCTTTTGATATATGCATCATTATGTTTTTGCCGGTAGTATCAGAGTGTAAGATTCTTCCCAGGTTAACTCTATTCTTCTTCTGCAGTGGGCAGTCGTCTTCAAAATCTACAAATGGTCTCGCACATTTCGCCATTTTGTAAACTATATTGAAGCATGCTTCAATAGTTGCAACAGCTTGCCTAGTCATTTTATCTATTGCCGTTCCATTTTCCCTTTAGCCTTTTCCTCCTGTAACTTTCCCAGCTATCTCATGAGCCTGTGACTTTGTGTGGGCTGCCATTTGCTTTTTTAGTATGGCTAGTTGGGGAAACCTTTTATTCCCATTATGGGTGACACTGCATGATACCCACTCGGCAGTTCCCCGCTGGACCTTCGCATCTAAAGTTTTTCTCAAAATAGACCAGGATGCTCCAACCCAGACTTTTAGGTGTAAAATTACAGTTTTTTTAATAACCTTGCAACTAATCCACCAATCGGAAAGAAAGTTGTTTGCCACCCAGCCGATACAATTTCGCCCCTGATTGTCTGTCAACAGACTTCCAAAATGTGCTCTGCTCAATAATAACTAGTCATAAAGGCTACACAACTTTGGCACACCTGCAAAAATTCCCCTGAACATGTTGATAATTTCTGACAATCACAAATGAAACACCAATGTCTTACTTACTCACTGATGTATTGTTTTAATGGTTCAATTTAGTATTTCCAATGGATTAGGATTTATTTTTAAGGCCTGACAATAATAATTTGTGAGCGGTTTTTCAAATACGCGATAACTTAGCGCAAACATCTAATTCAGTAATTGCGGGTGCCACGACATACTACCAAATGTTTCGGCCAAAAAAAGTTGAGGTTTTTTGTAGGCTGTCATTTGCGGTAGATGGTTTGAAAAAACAACAGCAATTCATCCTATTAATTTTTTTATAATTGAAATGTAAATTTACGCACTTGAAAAATCACATATGCTAATAAGCTTTATTTACACCATAGAAATAACGGCGTCAAGCTCCCCAAGTTGGTACAAAATTTATCCACTGAACCTCAAATTGAAAAACTGAACATCTCTTCATAACTACTGCTACTACTATCAGCTTGCAAGAAGAAGTACACACACACCCCTTAATAATTATTTATTATCACTTACTGTCTGTTCTTCGTTTAATTGTAATGACTTATCATTAGGCGTGTTCGATGTGCTCAACGTTTACATTTAATCCTCAACGGCAGTTTTTTGTCGAGGGATTATCAGCCCCTTTGTAGCAAGTTTTTTTTCAACGTGCATCAACGCTCATTTTTGCGTTTGTCAACGAGTTTACAGTGCACGTTGGCCAGCGAACACCTATAAAAGTCAGCGCGTTGGTTTTCCAAAGGAGCCGTCTTCTCACTAATTACGGCACTGTAACCTTTTGCGGCATTACAACAACAACGTGCTATCAAAAGTTATGATCTTTTTTCTTGTTTTTAAATGGATGTATTATTTATTACTTATTATTAATGTCATAAATTATTATTTTTAGTACTGTCATTATTATAAATGCTATCACTATTGCCAATAATAGTATTATAACTTTTATTCATTCCCATTTTTTATTATCTTCTTTATCTGATAAAATAAAATATATTATTATTTTATAACAGTGAATAATCAGCACACCATTATTAATTATTATTAATTAATAATTCATGATTTTGCTTGTTGCTGTCATTATTATTCATCATTGTCATTATTATTTTTATCACCATCATTATCAATAACGATACAATTTGTACTTGGTGGTTTGCTGAGTTTTAATAACACTGTGTATAAATAGCAGATGATGCAGTTGTTGTCAGGGCAACAAAAATCTCGCATTGAACTGCTACTTTTTAGCCCAAGAATTTAGGCTGACAAACTTACGATTGCGGGGCTATATTTATGACTGAAAACACAAAAAAAGAGGACAACTCTTGCAAAATTTTGTAATTTGTACGCACTCGCCTACTCCTATAAGTTATCGTTCGAGGGATAAACGCGTTGATCAAACTTTCTCAAACCAACGCGTTGAGACACCGAACACGCCTATTATTATTAACTTTAATAGTAACATGGACAACAATCTACAATGATATGTATTGTTGTGCCTTATTCCTTTTATTTTCTTTACGATCAAAGTTGAAAAAACGTAGCGTCTACAAATTGATCACGAAATATGACGTCACGCGTCAAAAGTATCGATATAAATATTTGTAGCACCTGGTTTGTTTCAGTTTTCAAATAGTCTGAATTACTAAATTATCAATAACTTGGGACCACAAGCTGCTAGAAACAAAGTTTTAAAAGGGTGTAATAGAAAAAACTTTGCGAAACAAGATCAACCAATTACTGCACTGTTTACATAGCTGTGGACTTAAAGAAATGTTTTTTGTTAAAACCAAATTGCAAATGAGCAACATCCCAGTGAGGCCGTGCGACTATATGATTTTAGTTCATGTTATATCAAGAGCCTATTAGTGGTGGTTCGAGCTATCAAGCTAGCTCGTGCTCAAGACTTGACCCATTATGAGCCAAGCTGCTCGACTCGCGAGCTGAACGAGTTTATTTTAACGAGCTTATGACATAACCTGTACGAAGCAAATTGCGCGTATGCATCTGGTTTCAAAATAGCTGTTTGAAATACTCAATAGTCGCCAAAAATTAATTGGTGCACGTAATGTGAGCTAGCTAGCTAGCTTGCGCTATTATAAACGTCAAAGACTCAATGCACAATTGATCAGCCCCAGGGCGTCGCAGAGTGATAAACCGTTAGCTAAATCACTCGTAATAAATAATAAATCTTTGCGGAAAAAAGGCTAAGACTAACAGATCCAGTTGACATTTGAACATTTTTATTATTATCATAAATATTTATGAAGCTCGTTATTCATCTACTTTCATGTTGATGATAAGTAATGGATAAAAAAATAAGTAACAATGGGAAAAAGCAGCAAGGTATGGGAGCATTTAATTAAGATAAATGATGGGGAATCAGTGAAATGCACCATATGTGAAATAATATACTTGTACATTGATGGCTGTACAACTACAATGGCCACACATTTACTGAAAACTCATGACATTTGCATCAAAGCCAAGAAACAAAAGGGACCACTGGGGAATGATGAGATGTCAACAAGGCAACCCACTCTTGCTTCATTCATAAAACAAGAAGCTGAAGCTTGATACAGGTTCTTTATGCTACAGAGAGATAACAGAGCTGGTGTTGGGCATGATAGCTGATGATTCAAAGCCTCCAGCCTTCACAGCTTCAAAAGCTTGTCGTTTTCTTGCTATACAAGGCACAAGCGTGGCTTCTGAAAGAGTTTTCAGTGATGCTGGTAACCTAGCTTCCGCCAAACGCGGCCGCTTGGGTTTGGACAGAGTAAGGATGCTACTGCTCCTCAAACAGAATCGATCTCTCTTGTAGATGCTGAGGGTAATTGTGCATTGCTTTGTACAGGAGCTGCTCTTTCCATTTGTTAGTCGTTGTCATGACTGTTTTATTTTATTATTTCAAAATAAAAGCGTTTGAAATCCCCTCATATTTTATCTGTAATTGGCCTGGCTCTACTCAACTCGCTAGGTGTGTAAAAACTCGAAGCTCGACTCGCTCAATGATTTTCTGGCTTGAACCACCACTAGTTCTTGGTCCAGTCTCTTTTATGAACAACTAACTTGTTGCCATAAGAGTTTTTTTCCTGCACCACATAATTTATTCCTATTAGCCCCCACATTTAATTGGATTTCTGGTAGTTGAAACAGAAGTTGTGTCAAGTTTTACTCGTCAGTACAAAATCTAGTTTACAGACAAAAGCTTGGCAAAGGTAGAAAACAGGAACGACGATTTTAATTTATATAAATGCAATGGATTACTTTAAAAAGTTTACAAGATCGGACAATTTCAGATGCCACGACAACTCTCACACGAATGGAAAAACAAAGAGCCTGTAAAGTGGAAATACGTTCATTGTACTGACACTTCTACTAAGAGATTTTCGGTATAACGACACATGTGTAGTCACTTGGGTCATTTCTATTAACAGAACGGAGAGTAAAAATGTGTAAAAGTGTTTGCCAATCTATTGAAACTTGTACTCACTTGGGTCATTTCTACTAACAGTGAAAATAATACCGCCACAAAAAATTTCTTGACAATGGGCACAAATTTTCTGCATAATTTGGTAAATGAAGCCAGTTTTTTTTCTCCTTCAAAACAGCCCCATTTCCTCTAGTTAGCAGACTGAACTTGTTTTACTTTGACCTTATTCTACTTTCGCGTGTGGAGGAAAAAATAAATGTGAGATATGAGTATGGATTGGAAGCAATTTGGAGGGTAGCTGATTAATGAAGCTTTAAACTCTTGTAATAGCAATATACGTTCAATTTCATCATCTCTACACGACTGATTATTGTACTTCAGCTACTATCATTGCTACAATAAACACCATTAAGATATGACTCTATTTTACTATTCAAGATACGGTACGCAGTTTATCTTTACTTCGCTCCCTCTTGAGCAGCTGTTCACACCAATGTATACAGCAAGGCTTTCCACCTCGGCGCTGGCAAAAACATAAACAGGTAAAAAATCTAACAGTTTCAGCATGGTAGCAAGCCAATGATAAAAACCATGCGCCATTCAGATGAAACGAAGAGTGGTGGAAAGTATTAAGAGGCAGAAGTTTCTTGCTCCAACAGTAGTCTGAATTGAGAATTACACTATCAAGCCAACTGTGGAGTTGACCTCAAAAAATTGGTCCATAAACATAGGGCGATTTAATCCTACTATACTACAAGAAAATCAAATAAAGCATGCGCCAAGAGCGAGAGGATGAAAAAATAACAAGATACCCATTGAACTCATGTGCCTGGAGTCAGGGGGTAAAAAGTATCAATAGCCGTCTATGTATCAAGATGTGACCATGTTGAGGATCAGATTTGCGATACGAAACTCAAAATATGTTAGTAAAGTAAAATAACGTGACTGCTACGGCAAGAGCCTTTGATAACGTCACAAAAACTACTTAAGATCTGCTCCTAATAAACTACTCCGGTTATGCTCAAAATTTTGCGCCCTAGTAAAGAATATCTATTGAAAAAATGTGATAGCTTTGAAGGCGTGTTTGATTCTACTTACGATCCTGCCCTTGTGCCAAGTCAGGACTTGGTCTCAGACAGAGTGTTGGCAGGATGGAAGCAAAATTACCGTCAAACTTTACTGAGAAAAGAACTAGGGGAGAGACGTTTCAATTGTGACGAGGCAAAGAAAATCAATAACCAAAAGTTTCAAAGCTAGTTTTCCTGAGAATACACCTGAAAACTTGGATTAAGTGGTGGAAGTTAAATATCATGTAGCTGTATTTATATTGTACTCAATGAATATGTATATCATAAATACATATACATATATGTTATTGTCACCTCTGTAACTTCATAAAACCGAACGCCGACTAACCGAACGATCGAGGGACTTATTTTAATCAGCGGTCTACATGCAAGATCACAGGAGGCAGACAACTCTGAAATTTTTTCAGTGAAAAATATAATACTAGTGGTCATGCAGCAGAGATCAATGTTTTATGTTGAAAATATCCATAAATTATTTAAAGCTGAACCTGCTACAACAGCAGCATTAAGCATTATGCTTGCAAAGGATTGATTCCATCGCAGTATTGAATCGTCGTGATCATTCAATTGGTGCCGATTCTAGCAATTTGCAAATATTTAACACCACAAAAAAAATTCTCTGTGCATAATAATTACCGTAAGTAAGAATCTCTTACTGGCAGCATCATTAGAGTTTCATGGCCGAACTCTGTTCATGAGTATGTTTTTTGTGACCATATTAAAAATTAAACTCCGACTATCATGCTAAATTTTTGTTTATAAGTTGTGTGACAGCAAATTAGCTATAGAATCGGGTTAGCATGCAATAAATATGCAAATTCTTTATCGCTAAAACTAAAAGCAGGAAAATTGCTAACTTTCCAACTCCGTTATCATAGTTATAATGTATTCAAGCTTTTAATGCTGTTAATAACCGCACCATCCGTTTGTAAAGGTTTTAAGTGCACTAGTGTGAACGACCTTCACCGGACCACTGCTTACGATAGCTGGGGAAACCTACTGAAGGCTTTGGTAATTTGGTTGCTACCCGGTAGCCTCAGGCACTAATCCGACCCGTGTTGTGGCTTCTGCTGAACGCGGTATAGCTCTGCCGACAAAAACAATTACTTAGTCAATACCTAAAAACCCGGGATAATTACACTAATGATACGGTGATCAAATTCACGTTATAAGGAGATCCCTTTGTCTGTCAGTTTAGCTTAACAGCCACGGCAACAATTGATAGACTTTATTATTTAGGCTTAACTTTTGGTTTACTTCTTCCCAATCAAGTTTAGTAGACTTGGACAATATTCAGTTACTATCAAGGATACTGCGATTCACAAGCTTTGTTCTACTTCACGAGTTGTTCAGCAAAGGAGTAGTTTCAGATTGTAATCATAATATTTATTCTCGAGAAAGAGACAAAATTTACAATAGTGGTGAGAGACGTTTCGAGGCGTTAATAACAGTCCTGGTACGTTTGACAAACGACTTACAATACACTCCAGTAAATGACTGCGAGGAACACAACTTTGCACCACGTTACACAGTTAAACTCTGACACGACTACTCCAGAGCTCTGAAGCATTGGGCGATTTGCCCCAGTATTTACAGAAAATAAATGCAAATAAGTAGTTGAAATAAAATCATATGATAGGATAAAATACAACAATACTATTGGCTGATTCAAACGTAATAACTGACAAGAAACAAGCGCAAACAATTGTACACTCTGAAGCGTCAGGTCATGGACATTTATATACATACTAGCAGAAATACCCGGCGTTGTCTGTGGAGATTACATAAATATTGCGAAAACGATGTTAGGGAGATCATGAAAGGCCAGTGTTATGGAGTTTGTCTTCAGTTTTGACTTGCCAGTTGGCTTGAGGATGCTCAATTTGTCTACATGTTTCAATCGTTATGTAACTGGTTATATATTTTACAAATTGTGCTGTCAGAGCATCTAATAGGTCTTGGAAAATTTCTGTCTGCACTAATTATAACTTTATAGCCGCATGGGTGTGCCAACTTCCCTCTTGCTTCATAACATAATTGAATCTTTGAACATAATCACACAACATCTGAAAAAAATGTAACGGTTGTTCCATGCAACACATTGCTCTCCCCATTGCACACCACCACCGATAACAACAACTTGCAAAAACGTTGACTTTTCTTTTTGAAGAGTTGAGCTTGCAACTCTTTCGTAATAGCTCAAGTCTAGATATTCCAGGGAGTGAAAAGCATCTTTTTAAGTTTATTTTCCCACCAAAGGAGATTGTCATAAAGCATGGATTATATTTGCAAAAAGTCAACTCAAGGCTTTGCTGTAGTTTCACATTTAGTGAAAAACCAACTCAAAGAATCTGGTGGATATTCAAGTATTTGTATTTTAAATTTCCATATCAAAGCATATGCTTAGCGACTGTGCATTGTGCAACCCATTGGTCAATATTTAGAAAACGTATTTTAGAATGCTGCATCAACTGTGCAAGTAAATCAGCTAAACATGCGCTGTTCACAGTGTGGCAATCACAACGCAATAGTAACAAAAAATCACAATAATTTTTATTTTCTCTGAATTTTCGTAAACCTTGTGGAGTTGGAGAAAAGCTGTTTGGAATAATTGTGCCAGTTGTTTTTCATGACATGCTGAGCAGCAGGTAAAGTCAAATATCATTAAAATAAACAAAATGTGTACAAATTTTGCACAAATTACGAATTAAGTTCCTCAAATGACTATTTTTGTCACTCTTTTTATGCAATTTTTGTATAATATTGTATAATATTTTGTACTTTTTATCAACCGTTTACCATCGATATGTCAACTATGATGATTATTGCCAATGTTGTGGAGAGACAGGTTGATTAATTATTATTAAAGGCAAGAGTAGTAATAATAATGAAAATTAATTATAAGCCTTTAGCCAAAAATATTGCAAGTCTTTAAACCTAGACTCGCTTTGCGCTGCTGTTGTAGACCTACTCATAATTATCAAGTATTTTTTGTCATGGTAAACAACATGAAAAAGCAAAAAAAAAAACAAATAAGAAATAGTACTACTGCTGAACATAGCCAGAGAAATTGAGAACAACTCTGATACATTGGGTTCCTTTTGATTACTTTTCTTTTTATTGTGGCGTTTATCATCATTTTGTATGCATTACCAGTATTGCTCATTCATTGTTGTTATTATTGTTATGGTACACCATGGTATTTGTTCATAAGTTTCAATGCTAATGATATTTATCTGTATCAAAATTGTTTGTGCTTAAATTGAGGAATATAATGATATGGAAGAGATGAGAGTATATAGCAGTACTAATGATAATGAGCAGTATTCAACCACAGTGTTATTAACTAAAAATGATTTTTAAACAAAAAGAAAAACAACTACTTTTATGCAACAATGATAAAAATAATATTAATAAAAATAGTAATACCAGTAATAATAATAACATTAATAATAATCAATGACTAATAATTAATATTTTTGTCACTTTTAATTTTACTAAATAAATAAGAAATACTTTTATTATTATTATTACTTTTACTATTACTCTATATAGTCATAATAATAATTAATAAAAGAAATGAAAACAACAAAAAAATAACCATTCATAAAAGAATAAAAATAATATTAAAAATATTAATAATGAAAATAATAATAGAAATAATAAAAAACATTATACTGATAACAATAAAAATAATAACAGTTACTCAAGCATAAAAGTAACAATGCAGGAGGAGATGGTGTTTATTAATTATTATTTTGATTATTATTAAAACTAACAATTATTTATTGTTGTTACATATTATTCTTGTTATCATTATATTAATCATCTTAATAATATAGCCACGGGCTTCAAGAAAATTGCTAAACAACAATATCAGCCTGGCATAAGCAATGACATAATGTTGGAATGTGAAAGGCAAGTACAGTTGATAGGTGAGTCGGTGGAGAAGCAATTATAAGACCGAAAAAGCTAGCAAAACTATTCTGTTTGGCGAACAGATATCAATACTTGATTCGCTGTAGCACTGCTGACCAATCAAAAGGCTGCAGCATGTCGGAATATAATCAAAATAAACCAAACATGTTATGAAAGGCAGAAAAATATGGCCGGATATAACTTGGCATAACTGATGAGAATGAGGTTTCTATTGGAAAGATTGCTTCGATCCTCTAGCAAAATAGAAATTCAAGAGTGTTATAACCTGAGAATGTAATGACGACTCAGAATATGTATTTTTTATCAAGATTGATTCATTAGTGCCGGAGTTTTAAGCTAACATCGCAAAAACCGACGTACATTTATATATTAGGTATAATTAATAAGGACAACTACTCGCATTATGAGCCATGCAATACGATAGTTAGTTGACATCACCGGAACAATTCCTCGTATGAGGTTCTCTCGGGTTATCTGAATAGCTCGGCTCCATCATCGTGGGTACAAAGGCGGTCTCTCGTTGCTAAGCATCCAGCTAACATCCATTCCAAGGTAGGGCAACTCCTAGCACATCTGATCACTGGCACTTGCTCACTAAATTCTATTAAACATGTTAAAATTAATGTATCTTTTGATCGAGTAGCAAATATTAAATTGACATTTTTGTTTTTTAAATTTGAATTGCTCGACGATATTTAGGTAATTTCGGGGCTGTTGGACTGAAAGGACAGCGCAAAACGGCTCAAGTGAGTTTTTTTATAATTCAGCGTTGTCCTGAATACTGACTGGCCAGGAGGCAATTTGCTAATTCTATCAAGGAGGGTATTTTTTATTTACATTAGTTACACTGATAACGTTGAAATTGGTTGGAATTTTATAGTAGGCTCACCAGTACAGGCAACCCACGTGATGTCACACAATTTATAAACAAAATGAAAGCATAACAGCCGGTGTCTAATTTGTAATATGGTCACAAAAACCATACTCATGACCAAAGTCAGGCCATAAAAACTCTAATGGTGCTGCCAGTAAGAGAATCTTACTTACCTCAATATTATGTATAGGGAAAATTGGTTGTAGTGTTGAATATTTGCAAATTTCTAGAACCGTGGGAGATAACTCCAAAACTTTATCCACCAGCCAGAATCATGTGAATGATCACGATTCACCAGCTGCATTGGAATTAATCCTTTGCAAACATCATGCTTAATGCTGTTGTTGCAGCAGGTTCAGCTATGAATACTTTATGGATACTTTCAACATATTGTAACGGTTTTCCCCGTGTGTTTAGAGGAATAACGGTCACAGGTATTGTGAGATGCTATTAGATGCTGGCTCGCTCTGTGATTCAGTGGTAGCGGTGGCTACAGAGTGTCAAGGCCAAGTTGTCTCTCTTAAACGGAGAAGACAGAATGCTGCTTGTTAGCAGGCATATCAATATCTTGGCAACCGGCCAAACGAATTCCACCAATGTTGACGGCGTTAGCAATAACTTTATTACTAAACACTCTAAACAAACAACGCACAAAAGTTTTACTAAGTATAAGCGTACAATTAGCTGTATTGTCTCTGGATACTATCCGAGTATAGGAGCCAAGCGTCTGGCAGTATAGTCCTTTAGCTGGTCGTTGCTACTAGGCCCTAAGCGTCTTCTCTGGTACGTCCTCCAAGAACCTCTTCCTTGTAGTTCTGAACAATCCGCAGCTGTCTCGGCTATAACTGGCTAGTATCACACTAACTAAGACACGCTCTACTCACTGGACAATATCTAGACAGTACTGAGCGATAACTAAACAACTGCCCTGCTGGGCTGAGAGTAAGTGTTTATATATGAGGTATAAATTCAAGGAGGCGTATAATGATATGATTGGTTAATGATACGTAAACAAATTAGCATGTGACACATGCCATGGTTAAATATAGCTACTGGAGCGGGAAAAGTCCTTCCTTCTGGCTAAAGCTGAGCGGTAGTGCAGCTGCACTGTTGAGGGCGTTCAAGCGTACTCCAGTAGTAGTGGATATATAGATGGTCTTGAATAGGCATAGGTTGATTACCATACGAGTAGTGCCGGCTGCAGATGATGGCAGCCCTGTGCAATTCCATTACAATATAACATTGATCCCTGCTGCGTGACCACGGATATTATATTTTTCACTGAAAAATTTCAGAGTTGCCTGCCTCCGGTGATCTTGCATGTAGACCGCTAATTAAAATAAAGGTCCTTCAATCTTTCGGCTGTTTGGCGCTCTGTTTTCTGAAGTTACCGTATCATTTGTGCATCTGTGCATTGCTATTTATTTCTCCTATACAACAAAATAAAACCGAAATCTGTTTTCCTCTTTGGAATTACAAATTATCAATGTTTTAAAATGTAGTAGTTTCGAATTAAAGAAGTCAATACATTCAATCATCTTTTTAATTTTATGGTCCGTAGTTAATTAATCATTGTTGCAGTTGCTTGTTTCAATGAAACTGAATATTAAAACATTACTACAGTCAATTTGCAGACCCAGTAACGAAATCAACTAGCATAGAAATTTTTTGAGGCTGTAAACGCCGAGAAGTTTAGCAGGTAAAAATTTCTGATATTGAAACGTACCAATCACCTTATTTGTACTGTTTCTCATGTTTGTTTGATAATTGAGCAATTTCAGGCAACCTGTTTCTAATTAACCAGCAATTGTTAACATAAATAGTTGAACTACCAAAGTGCCCCATTTTAAGCAAGGAGAAGAAAAACTGAAATGGAAAAATAAATTGGAATTCAATCTCAAAACTTTGTGATTTTTATGCCGTATAACTGAGTATTATAAAAAATAATAAGAGCTGTCTTCACTCAGTTTGACAACTTGAACTGCTGTAAGAAGGCGTGTCCTACTACAAGATTACCAGTTGATGCTTTTTAATGTATATTTTATGACAGATCGATGTTTGAAAGATATTTGAGTAAGTTTTTGCAGATTTATTTTACTCAAATTTTTCATTAATAAAAGTATTTCAGTTTGACCACCAAACTTCAAATCACTTCATACAGCCTATCCTTTTATGTTCAAAGCACAAATCAAGGAAAACTTTGAATAACATCTACATAAAAATTGGCCTTTCTTCAGAAAAGATTTGTTAGTTGAAACTAGAGGATTGAGGAAAAGAATAATTAAATAGATTGTATCGGGTCGTAATAGCAAACAACGTTATATTTCTAGTGCACCCAAATATTTTATGTTTTTGACAACTGTATCGGGATTTCATCGAAAGAACTGCATTGATTAGAAATTGCTATCATTTTATTGATTGAATTGCTAGCTGATGCCTAAACAGCCAGTTGAAGTCTGTATGGAAAGATTATTGAGTTGAAATGAGCAGCCATGTTAAACGGACTTCAACTAAAGCAGCTCCTAACCTTGCCGAATCAGCCCACGAGTCATCTCACGCAGGGGCGTATATTACCAGGTCATACTGACGACTCCTCGTGAGTCAAATTTCAGTCGTGGTTCAACAGTGAAAAGACGTGAGTCAGAATTATTATAGAAACAAATTTGTTATCTTTCTGTGGTAATAGTAAAAGACAATTAATAAATACAACCGATTATCTTTCATATCATCGTCGCTTTAATATTAGTTGTAAGTCTGTGATGTGAAAGGAGCTACAATTTCACCTCATGTGCCAAAGAAGGCCTAGCAGCTTAAAAGCGTATTTATGTTTGGGGAATTGCTCTGTAAATAAACGTCATTCTTACTACTTTTAAATTAAAAAGGCTAATCCCTACTTTATAGTAATACTGTGATCCAGCAGCTTTATGCGTAATGTTGTTAGAGCAGACGAATGATGCTAAGAGTAGGCCAACATCTTCTTGGCTAGATAAATAGTGCTTGATAGAGAAATGCTGATTGATTTTAAAATGAGGGATTGAATTCTCGAAGTTCTATTATTAAAATTTGTAAGAAAGACTGATTAATTTTTTTTTTAAATTTGCAATCAATCAATCATGATAATCATCATTATGATCATGATCATCCCCACCACCATAATAATAATAATTAATATTAATTATTATGAAAATAATAATTATTCACCATCATCATCAGTATGATTGTTATTTATTGAAATTTGGAACGAACGTCGACAGGAACGAACGTAGACAGGAATGAATGTAGACATAGCTGGAATGAAAGTCGACACTTCCTGGAACGAACGTAGACAATCCAGGAACGAATGTCGACTAAGCGATAAAGACCAAAAGTTCGACGTTCACTCCAGGAAGTGTCTACGTTCGTTCCACGCCACTTATAAAACTCCATTTCGACATTCATTCCTGGTTTGTCTACTTTCATTCCAGGCTACCATATAGTATGTATAATACAGAATATATACCTCTATACTTGTATAGTGATTTCATTTGTATCTTTCGTAGTTATTTTTTGCTGTTGCTACGGACATAATTATAATAAAATAATAATTATATTTATTAAATTAATAACAATATTTTTTGTAGTAACGTTATTAAAACTATTATTATTGTTGTCACGGACGATACTATTACTTATAAATAATAATCATACTAATGATGACTATTGATTGATGACAATGACTATAGTATAGCGTAGCGTTCTGTCATATATTTTAAATTCTGAATACAAATAATTATGATAGTGATTTCTTCACTTAGGCACTAGCCATAGTCATATAACCGGAGGTGATAGCAATACGAATGTTATAATACCGCCACATTCTGATATAGCGTTTTGTTTTTATTTAGGTGAAAAAGAGGCGACAACTCCATATAAACCTATTAGTAACTGATGTTTGTAATAACATAGTGTTTTTCTATTGTTGAATAATATAATACGAATATGCATTTAGATTTTGGACGATGAAGGGGAGACAACTCCATACAAGTTTATTAATAACAGTTTACTTATAATAATGTCGTGTATCAGGCAGATATGAAAGCAGTAAGCACTATTGATGTAGAATTTTTATTTCGCTACACATGATATAAAAATATGCATAGTTCTGACATAACATATTGTTTGACATTACATGAAGTTAAAATTGCCAATTTATTATAATAATCATAATAAGTATCCTGACCATGTGCATTAATTGTAATATTATAAACGAATGGATCATTATGACAATATGAAAACATATTAGTTTTGTTCCATACTAAAAATATACTATATTATTATATATCATTAGTAAATTCATATGGGCTTTTCTCCTCTCTTTCATATGAAACCTGAATGAACTGCTTGGAAATAAATAAATATCACCACTATCTATGGAGCCAGCTATCTTCCTAGCCTGAGAGTTAGCCAAGGTGAATGAGTAGAACTTTCTTTCAAATGAAGTTGTGTTCTCTCTAATGTACTCATTGTATGACAACTCCTGTTGTTTAATTTCAGCATCAAGCACCATTAATTTCTACAGCTCAAGTACTAGAAGATGAAATCAAATCTCTTCTGCTTCGACACCAGCCTCTTTTCTATTACAATTCATTGAGACCTTCAACTTCTCAGCAGTACAAAGACCTGATAAGTTTGCTCCAATAATGAGAATTTCTACACACTAAGCCGTCTATTTATCAACTACACTTCAATACCGACGTTTGTCTCATGGAAAATTGTTTCTTTTCAGCAGAAAACTTTTCTTTATGCCGCAAACTGTTCATGCAGGTATAAATAACTCGTATATAGCACAGCAAAAACTTTCAACTCCTCAGATTCACCAGTCTGTGTTTTTTGTTGTTGTAAATACTACAATTAGATGCGTCCTGTCAGAGCATTGGTATAGAATAGTTGTGAGGCATATAGTTGTTATGGTACAGTTTTATTAACAAACGTGATATGGAGCAAAGTGTTATGATAATGTATCATCAGCTAGAAAAGCGGTAAACTTTATACAAACAGTAAATGTTTAATATCTTTAGTACAGTATTACCCTAATATATATTACCTGTAGTGTCATAAAATTGAGTAAATATGAAAGGAATTGGTATGATTTATTGAATTCTAATGCTTTACTGTTTTTCACACTATGTTGCTGTCTTCAACAGTATTATTACATGACCATAGAATATACTGAGAAGTTTTGTTATCCAAAGCATGTTATAAATAAATAAATGCAAATCAAACCATTTCAAAGCCAAAAACTTGTCGCATCATTTCATCTGTATACAGGATAATACAGTCCTACCTGACAATTGATACTAACGATATCAAGAATTTACTGTTTGTATAAAGTTTACCGCTTTTCTAGCTGATGATACATTATCATAACACTTTGCTCCATATCACGTTTGTTAATAAAACTGTACCATAACAACTCTATGCCTCACAACTATTCTATACCAATGCTCTGACAGGACGCATCTAATTGTAGTATTTACAACAACAAAAAACAGACTGGTGAATCTGAGAAGTTGAAAGTTTTTGCTGTGCTATATACGAGTTATTTATACCTGCATGAACAGTTTGTGGCATAAAGAAAAGTTTTCTGCTGAAAAGAAACAATTTTCCATGAGACAAACGTCGGTATTGAAGTGTAGTTGATAAATAGACGGCTTAGTGTGTGGAAATTCTCATTATTGGAGCAAACTTATCAGGTCTTTGTATGTACTGCTGAGAAGTTGAAGGTCTCAATGAATTGTAATAGAAAAGAGGCTGGTGTCGAAGCAGAAGAGATTTGATTTCATCTTCTAGTACTTGAGCTGTAGAAATTAATGGTGCTTGATGCTGAAATTATACAACAGGAGTTGTCACACAATGAGTACATTAGAGAGAACACAACTTCATTTGAAAGAAAGTTCTACTCATTCACCTTGGCTAACTCTCAGGCTAGGAAGATAGCTGGCTCCATAGATAGTGGTGATATTTATTTATTTCCAAGCAGTTCATTCAGGTTTCATATGAAAGAGAAGAGAAAAGCCCATATGAATTTACTAATGATATATAATAATATAGTATATTTTTAGTATGGAACAAAACTAATATGTTTTCATATTGTCATAATGATCCATTCGTTTATAATATTACCATTAATGCACATGGTCAGGATATTTATTATGATTATTATAATAAATTGGCAATTTTAACTTCATGTAATGTCAAACAATATGTTATGTCAGAACTATGCATATTTTTATATCATGTGTAGCGAAATAAAAATTCTACATCAATAGTGCTTACTGCTTTCATAGCTGCCTGATACACGACATTATTATAAGTAAACTGTTATTAATAAACTTGTATGGAGTTGTCTCCCGTTCATCGTCCAAAATCTAAATGCATATTCGTATTATATTATTCAACAATACAAAAACACTATATTATTACAAACATCAGTTACTAATATGTTTATATGGAGTTGTCGCCTCTTTTTCACCTAAATAAAAACAAAACGCTATATCAGAATGTGGCGGTATTATAACATTCGTATTGCTATCACCTCCGGTTATATGTCTATGGCTAGCGCCTAAGTGAAGAAATCACTATCATTATAATTATTTGTATTCAGAATTTAAAATATATGACAGAACGCTATACTATAGTCATTGTCATCAATCAATAGTTATCATCAGTATGATTATTATTTATAAGTAATAGTATCGTGACAATAATAATAGTTTTAATAACATTACTACAAAAAATATTGTTATTAATAATTATTTTGTCCGTAGCAACAGCAAAAATAACTACGAAAAATACAAATGAAATTACTAATAAAAGTATAGAGTTACATATTCTGTACTATACATACTATAATTCAAAATTACATCTATGGTAGCCTGGAATGAAAGTAGACACACCAGGAACGAATGTCGAAATGGAGCTTTATAAGTGGCGTGGAACGAGTGTAGACACTTCCTGGAGTGAACGTCGAATTTTCTGTCTTTATCGCTTAGTCGACATTCGTTCCTGGATTGTCTACGTTCGTTCTAGGAAGTGTCGACTTTCATTCCAGCTGTGTCTACATTCATTCCTGTCTACGTTCGTTCCTGTCGACGTTCGTTCCAATTCCCTATTTATTTTATAGTAATAACTGAAAATGATAACTAACAATAATAATACATACAGCTAAAATGAGAAGTTTTATTGATAAATAATGAATGATAATAAATAATAATGAAAATAATAATCATAATGTGCGTGTTGTTATTCTTTAATTATTATATACTAATTAGTAATTATTATTGGTATAATTATTATTACAACAAGTATACCTTATAAATGATATATAGATGTCAGATTGTGTATTATATGTTCAATATAATTCTTAAACGTAGGAATAACAAATAACTGTTTATTTTGTAATAATGTACAAGAATTTGCAATATGTAGTGGTAGCTGTCCACCTGTACAGCGTCCCACGTTCAGTGAGTGAGTGTAGGCAGTCTAGCAAATGACTTAGTGGCTCAAGGTCGACAGGCTAAACTAGTCGATCAAGATTTGCAGCGTTGCAAGCTCGTAGGCTATACACAGTGAGGAGTTGTCACAACTGCCTCACTTTCCACTGATTTCTTGGTCGAAAGAATAGCTGTGTGGGGTAGAACTAACAGGTGGAACAATCGTTCCAGTATCATTCGCCCGTAGGTCGTATGCAGTGTAAGTCGATTCAACTGAACACTTTCTACTGACTATAGTTCGTGCTGTTAGCCAACTTGTCCAAGTAGCTGCTTGTTTATTTATTTGTTATGTGCATGTAGTTACTTTGCTATGCTTTTGCTTGTTACCTGTTCTTTGCATGTAGTAACTTGTGCTGTGTAGAGAGAGATTCATCAAGCTGTGTGAGAGTCAGGTTAACTCTGATTTTATTATTGAACGCACACATATTTATACAATATAATAGAACAAAAGATGGTGTAAGGCAGCTAGCTAGCAAAGGATAGGCTACGCCTATTTGGCCTGATTGGCCCATAGAAGAGAAACAAGACAGTCCATAGTCACGGCGGACTTAGCAATGTCACATGTGTATGTTTACATAGATACTAATATTGAAAAATGGTTATGATACAAAATAGATAGTTAACATAAGGTGCCGAACTGTCACCTGGTCGACTGAGCTGGCTAGTAATTAGTGTTTTCCCCAACAATAATATTAGCTATTATGAAACACAAATATAATGCATATGTATCATCATTATTATTATTATTATCATCGTCATCGTCATCAATATCGTTATTATTATACCAATATTATTTTATTATTATTAAATTACTAATAATTTTTTATTTCCTTTTTATCACTATTACTATTTATATATTTTTATTTTTTATAGTATAACTTTTTATTTCTGTTTTACCCTAAACTAATGAATATTTAATAAAATAATAACATTATTATTGTGACCTTAATATTGATCATATTTTCTGTTATTATTTTTATCATAATTAATAATGACTGTTTCCTTTTTTTATTAATTTTTACTGAAAATGATAATATTGATGGTTTGTTCACTATTTATTTACTATTCATCTACTACTGCTATGAGTTTATTATCATAGTGGATTAGTTGGTGTTATTCATATTATTATAATCTGTTATCATAAATTATTTTATAAATCTATGTATATGATGATGATGACGACGACGGCGGCGGTGACGGTGGCGGCGGCAGCGATGATGATGATAATTGTGAAGTAAACCTGCGCTGGAATGTTGATACAAACGAAGGACTAGAACGATTCAAATCCTTAGTAACGGTTTGTGGCCCTGAAAAGGGCCATTGTTGAAGAGGTACTTATATTCAGCCTCAATATCTTTAGAGGTGAAGTGGACATCGCTGGCTACAAAATGACCTCTTCTTCGGTGGACTCACTCACGCTTTGCAAACTCCCGGAGACATCTGTGCAAAAAGCTGCACTAATAGCAAAATAACATGTTGCTGCTAGTGGTAGCCGCTCAGCACTGATGCTGCAAAAAAGATGTGTCTGCAGTTTTAAAGCATCAAAGCGAAAGGACTGGTGAAATAAGCGAGCGCTGTCTAAAGTAATCTACTCTATGCATTATTGTATAATGTTCCATTGTTTTAATTATTTTCTATTAAGTATTATTATTTTATTATTATTACACGTTACAAATGATTTGTGTTGTGGATGTTTAAAAGTTATTATAAGTATTGTTTAATCAGTTCTGGCGCAAATATTTGCTGTGAGAGGTTGTGTACAAACGTGGGTAGTTGACCTATTAAAATTTTGTCCAATCAGGGACATAATTTTGAGTATTACTACTATATAAGCTTGAATTATTTTTATTTGTGCAAGAGTTGCCAGTGAATAAAGTTGTGCTCATACTTTAAATAATTCTGCTTCTCTCAAATCTAACTATAAGCCTCTGCCCCCACTCTACTACCTAGTAGTTATAAAATCTACGTCTCATAGTAGTAACTGCATAGACACCCGTTTAGCTGGGCAAGTTTATAAATTAGTAGTTGCGCTGGAATTGATTGGAGAAAGAACTTGTAGCTAAACAGGCCTTTGCACCCACTCTGCTATCTGGCAGTTATAAAAATCTACGTCTCATAGTAGTCACTGCACTAACACTAATTTAGCAGTGCAAGTCTATTGACACTGCAAGTTAACAGAAGCTATTAGTTCTTCGTTAAGTAAACCTCTGCCTATATTACTGAAATAGAGGTGGTGATTAATTACACGGCAAGTTAAATCATATTAAGAGATTAGATTATCAACTGGGCCTGTTTTCAGTCCTTCAACTACCTACCGGGCCTGATTTCGGTCCACCTGCAGACTATCATCTGGGCCTGTTTTCGGTCCATTCACAGATTACTAACTGGGCCCGATTTCGGTCTTGTTAGGTTAGTGAAACGGCATAATTTTACTTCAATTGTATGAAATTCAAGTTTATATAACTTATATAATATTAGTTAGTGTTACTATCTTTCATCACTGCTAATACCGACTTCTAAACTAAATGTTCACATTATTGCTTTCTTTCCGAATTAATGCTAGTTGCTGATTGCAGTGTTGTTATTTATTATTATTCATTAACACAAATGCATATAAAGACAAACTTATTTAGGTGATATGTGTACTTTTGCTTGTGGTGCTAAGCAATTTAAGGCTAGTGTGACGATGTGTTGCGTATATTCTATTTTTACACCTAAATCCCCATTTCCATACACCTGAGCCAGAGTATTTTCAAATTTTTCCGCTAGCGCGAGGCATATGCGGGGCAGCATCCCCGCACCCCCTCCCTTCCCACCCAAATATAGTAGTGAGTCAAATTTTTGAGAACCTACGCCCCTGAGCTCATAAGTCATTTTGGATAATTGTGTCATTTTGTACCAACCTTAGCCTGTAAGTAGTTGACAAATAATAAACGCCTTAACAACTCATGAAACAAAAAAGGCAGAATGAATGCGGTGTGTCATTGCTGTGTATAATAAAAAGTCAGAGAATGCTACGCGCATATACCGGTATTGTACCAGGAGAGACCAGGAAGGTTGCAGAGGAGCACTACAAACTCTTGTAACCATGGACGGTCCACAGGTAACAGTAACAATGACTTATTCTACCACTAGTTCGACATTCAAAAATGTAGTTATACATATATTTTACAGGTATTATTCTAGAAGCATTTTTACTTGCTGCTATTCACGAACCATTCTTTATCAATCTAATTGACCGTATTAAGTATTAAAAGCAGTAACAGAATGTATAAAACCATCAGCACAATCAAATTGTTGATGGGCGAAGGATTGAGGTGGCAGAAGCTAACTCCCAGATACGACACAGGGCTAGGACAATACACGATACTGCTTGCAGAATAAGGTTAAATGTACTAGCCACAATGTCAGAAGAAGGTCGGCAAGTGATTCCAACTACTCTAATTTTTTTACATCGCAAACCATATCACCATATTTTGCTGCCAATAAGTTTACTTTTACATACAATGTTGTGGATAGCACTAGTGATGGAAACGGGTACTCGTTCGCCTCGAATGACGGGTTGTCCCCTCTCGAATCCGGGGCGAATCCGAATCGAATCCAACAGTTTTGAATCCTAACGAATCCATAATTGTTCGGCCTTTCATTGATCAATTACGACTATAGTAAAATCATATAGTTGTAACGCGCTGATCTGGTTACTTATGCTGTGCTGTGTCTATCAGTGGTCATTGCCTTAGTCATCCGATAGCCTATAATCTGAGGAAGATCGGGATGCTGTGTATACCTCCAACAATTAGACTAGTAAACAAAATCACACAGGCACATCAATCACACGTGCTGATTAGTAGTTAGTAGTAGTAAGTGATAAAAATGTCAAAGAGAAGCTTTGTCTGGAATTATTTCTCACTGCTCACTCAACAACATGCTCAATCTAATAACTACTATCTATGACATACGCAATCAATTCACTTGACTTGACCAAGAACACTGAACTTTTATTATATTATTAATTATTATTACTCCTTGATCATTCCAACAATAATTAATTAATAAAAGTAAATGAATGCTGCTATTTATTTATTATTATTATTATTATTATTATAGGTAAATGTTTGTAGTTGTATTGATGATAAATGCTCACTGCTCACTCAACAACATGCTCAATCTAATAACTACTATCTATGACATACCCAATCAATTCATTTGACTTGACCAGTTCACTCGACCAAGAACACTGAACTTTTATTTTATTACTCCTTGATCATTCCAATAATAATAATTAATTAATAAAAGTAAATGCTATTTATTATTTATTATAGGTAAATACTTGGAGTTGTATTGATAATACTGTGAGGAAAATGTGCCACGACCCCCGAACAGGTCGACCATACATGACCTGCCGAACCATGCATAGCCGTATTGCCAACCTACCGAACTGTCTATTCCATATTACTCATTATTTTACTACTACTTATTTTACTCTTATATATGTTATATTGCTTGCGTAGAGCTACTGTTTTCATACATGTGCTTATGCACTCAGCCGTGCTGCTTAGCACCGCCTGTTTATATCTTATTCTAGTTCTATTGGCTTTGTATCAACCAATCTTGTACACAGGCGGAGCCTGCCTTTGTTGTCTAGCTATCAATCAATATTATATAACTTTTCTTGCATAAATACCCGTGTCTTGCCTAAATAAACTCAGAGTTACTGCCTACACTCTCACTTGCTTGTTTGATCTACTGAGCATAAGCGCACTTATGCTAAAGCACAGGTAGCTTAATAGAAACAATACAAGTAAGCTTGCACTGATTGCGCTGGTAAAAGAACTTGGGAAGTTCAGCACTTGCACAAACAAAGGGACAGGAGAATTGCACTGAATCAGTCGACTAGCAACTAGGATAAACAGTCAGTAGAAAGTGGTCAGTCGATCTCGACTCACACTGCACTTGACCTACGGGCAAGTGATACTGGAACGGTTATCCAACGGCTAGGTCGACCTGCTACACCTACTCCTCGGGATAGGTGGAGGGCGAGTCGAAGAGGCGTACACTGCACTGTTGTACTTACTTATTACTGTGGGCCGTTGTACAGGTGGTCGCTACCACTCTAGACAGTAAATTCCTGTACAATACATCAGTAAAATAATTAATTTTTATTTATTGTAGACCCTAATTAGGATGTTTTAGTGTTAGCAAAATTTGAAAGAAAAATGCTGCTTGCTATTACTTGGTACATAAACTTTGCTAAAATTGCATTGATCATCAAGTAACCTAGAGACCTGTTTGACCTTCAGTATAAACTTGTACAAGCAAGGAGTTGTCAAACGTAAATAGGATTCGGACTGAACCGGTTCGATTTGAGTGGAAAGATTCGGAATCGGACCGAACCTGAATTTCTTTGTCCCGTTCCATCACTAGATAGCACAGCAATATTTATTATAAGATATGAGATTGCATTGGGAAAGATCATAAAAACATTCCTGTAATTATATGTCAATTGGAAGTTGTCTGTTCAGTTTGAGGAACAAACTACTCCAAGCTTTATGTCATACTGTATTTTACATAATGACAAATACTACAAGAATCTCTCAAGAAATATCAACTATTAAAGGCTGCTTAAAAAGTTACACGAAAACAACATCACAATTATTATCATAAACATCCATCCTTAACCTAACAGGAAACTCATCAGCATGCCAGACATGACCATAACTCTAGTTCATCCAGACATCACATTAGTAGCAATTTTACTACTCGTCCCAGCACAGCATAATCACCATTACAAACCAATGACATGCTACCATCTATTACCATTAGGTATAGGGGCCTCCCATACTCAATAGCTTGCATAATCCACTATGAAACCTTTATTTTGTAAAGCCTGTTTTGCAAATCACGCTTGCAATGTGTATCACAATACAATTATTGGCTTTCGGGATATAATATAGGATTTCGAAAACAAACTAAATGTAATTCATTTTTTCAGTGAAAACACAAAACATACAACAATAGACATGATCGAAAGCATCACATCCAACTGTAACACAGATAAAATATGATGGCATCTCATGTAAATGACATGTGCAATAGCAATGGCAAAAAACACTCACTTTAATTAACATCAGTAACAACTATACATTTTTATGGCAGCCCGGTGGTAAAAGAGTAACTATCAACATTACACAACACTGTTAGAAATCATGTTACAATTTAGGGGTTTCTTCCTCTCATCAACATAACTACCATATTAACAACAAGAGAATGATGAACAACTTTACAGACATGCGCCTCCTTGGCATTGTTTTGTGACAGCAAGTGGCCACAAGTGACAGCATAACTTGTTACATCTACATCCCAACTGAAATTTTAGTGATTTATAATTTCTCTAAACAATTTTTACTGTATAACACAAGCGAAAAAACAGAAAACCATCAATTAATGAAGCACAATCAATGAAAAAAATACAAAGCATAAATATGATGAGCATTTAGAATAGTTGTAGATTGATTGTTTTTGATTGGATCTCGGTTCCGGTGCAAAGAGCCAGAGCCACAGACCAACCCAGAGAAATGCCATTGGAGCGAATTGCCATCGATGGATAGTGAGCACTGACTGCCGGAGACGCTCCACCGCTATTTTGAATCGGCGACCACAATGACAATAAAAACAGAGTCATTTCGTTTGCTTGCCACAATGCTTCAATTTGCTGAGGAGAAGTGCAGAATGGTTTGTCGACGATAATTTTGCTATTGCGTCTCCGCGTTAATTCAGTTGTATATAATCAGGGTGCCGTTGGAAGACACAGCTGTGAATGTTTGCTACGTCCTGATGTCACATAAAAGCCAGCGAACTTATGTAGATTTCCTTTAATTGATCAACAAGCAATGCCAAGATGTGGGCTCACCTCGTCCTGCACTAGATCAACGAATGACCCTTTTGCCTGCTCAGGAGTTGTCACACCTTGAACTATCAAAAGCCGCAGGCAACAGGGATCAACAAAATTCGGCGCTTAGCTGAGAATTGTCCCCTCCCAAAGGCGACATTAGGTAGAAATTAGAAGTTTTTGTGAGGTTTTTGCGAGTTAGTAATTTCATACAAACACATGTACCTCGGTGATTCCAAAAATGTCATCATTTATACTGTAGCTTTCTTACAAGTTGAGATATTTTACATTTAAAAACGAATTGTCACTATTTACCTGGCGGAAGTTTTTCCTATGGCAATTTCTTGCTCTCTTCTAAATAATTACGGAAAAAAGCGACGCTAGAGCTATTTTACGTCTGCAGTGCCATAGCAACGGTTTTGGTTGTCATGGGTTGATGATTTGGTAAAAAAAATATGCATGCACAAGGCGGAAGGAGTGAAAGAAATGTATGAAAGCAAGCAAATGTACAACTTTATAACATGGTAAGTCAGTGTGTGCGCATGACATGCAACAACTTTTGCTACACATTAACACTAGACACCAAACATTAATTTACTGATAATAATAACAATAATAATTATTATTCTTATTTATTTAATAATTTATTATTATTATTATTATTATTATTATGATCTTGATGATGATTACCATCACGTTTTTATTTAATTCAATTTACATTTATTATTATTATATAATAGTAGTTCGCTGAAACTATTATTATTATTATTCAACTCACTGTTGCCTGTAAATTTGATAAAATAAAAGTGGTGGTAATCATCTTATTAATTTAAATTTAATAATATTTTTCATAAACAATTTACTATTAACAGGTGACATTATTATTTAAAAAACTGTTAGATCTTTTTTAAATAAAATGATGATAATATAATATCTATTAATTATATTATATACAAAAAATTAATTATTTATACTATTATTATTATATTTTATAAATTAATAATAAATGATGATATTTACTGTTTCCTAAAAATAATTGGTGCGAATCTTTCAAGCTCTTAATTTACAATAATTTAGTAGATTATTAATCACATATATTATTTTCATTCATATTTTATTATTATTTATTACCCTTATTATTCACCAATTAGGTTGGATTATTATTTATGTACAATATATTTAGTACATTATTATGATAACATATATAATTGTTATCAATAACAATTATTATTATATAAAGTTAACACATTATTATTTTCATCAAAATATTATTAATAAGCTAGTTATAAGTAACTTCTGGTTTTCAGCAAGTCAACTACTTTTTTTCTCCAAGCTAATATTCTACTTTCACTTTTGTAGTTCTGTACAGAGTTCAGCTGGTATCATTTTAAAAAATACCAAATGAATGCCTCCTATTATTATTTATTGCTATTAACAAAGACAATGATAGGCTACTGTAATTGTTAACAGCAATAAATAATAATACTGATGGTTTAATAACTATACTACTAGTACTTGTATATTGTTGTCATTAGTAATCATTGTTTACTATGTTACTGTGACGTGACCACTACTGCAGCTGCCTTAATTTAAACAGAAAATCTCAATCAGTCATTGTAAATATTACCACAGTAATCATTTTATTCCCATTTATTATCAAGATGAAGGTATATTCCAGCTTTATTAACTATCCTGAGAGTTTTTAATTAGCAATGGATGTAGTTTTTTATATCAATAATCATAATGTTAAAATATACGATGAATAACTAATACTACTGGCTCCATGATAATTTCTTTGTAATAGAGTTTTATGCTTGGTTAACGCTTTATTGCTCTTCCTACTACCATCGCTGTTGAAGAAAAATTATTATCATATGTATTAGTCAATTCTTTTATGCGTGCTTACCCATATAAAAAGTAATGTTCAACCCTGCAGCTGGTGATTGTGCTGATCAGATTTTGTGAAATTATTGTAACACAAATAATTAAAATGCTGGCTCCAAGCTTTGTCGAAGAACAGCTCACAGCATACACAATTTTACTTTCAAAAGCATGTGAACGGTTTGAGATTGTTTAGTCACTTTGCTAAATGTTTTTTTTACATCGGCAATAATTAGTTAGCCTGATGAATTATATCTTGGAACAGGCTTGGTACTTGTCATGAATAAATGTCAGCTTCAATATTTCCATGCAGATAATTTCATGCAGTGAACTTCTATTTCCTGCCTAACAATCATGAAAATTTTCAAACAGTAGGCTTATAGTTGTTTTTCCAACAATCCAGAAGGTTTGAAATAGTTCAGACAATTTGAAAAAGTATAAATTGTATCAAAGCTTTAGAAACCGCCTGATATGGTGGCTCAGCAAGTTTGGTGTTTTGCGTTTAAAATGTCCAAATGATTTTCAAGCCGTCTGAATGTTTTTGAAAGAGTCCAAATCTTAGTAAACCTTCGGAACACTTTGTGAAATTGTTCATACGCTTTGAAAATCCGAGCCGACTTGTTGGAATGCTAAAGCGTCCAAAGTTATGGTCACTGTCGTATGAGTCAAGTTGAATGGACTCATTTGAAATATTCTGAACTGGTCTAAATAAAGTGAACAGTTTTGAAAAGTTTTGGAAGATTTGCACGGTACATTGTTTTTGAACCAAAATCAATCACCCTTCCTTTTTTAAAACCTTTATGCGAAATATCTGACATA
Source organism: Cryptosula pallasiana (assembly GCA_945261195.1). NCBI lineage: Eukaryota > Metazoa > Bryozoa > Gymnolaemata > Cheilostomatida > Cryptosulidae > Cryptosula > Cryptosula pallasiana. Next base: position 35,367 of record CALYOO010000234.1, read on the forward strand.
GACATAATAATCATAAGTCTACATATTTAACCAGATAAACGATTGTTGGAGATAGCTTCCAAAATTGTTTTGTAGAATATAACTCAAAACTGTTATGTAGAATATAATTAATGTGTTGATTGACTATTTATCGTATTAATTAAAAAGAACAGTTTTTTATTATTTGTTCAAAAGTTTTCTGATTGGTTTCTAATAATAAAAGAAATAAAGGTATGAGAACTAAAGAAATATTATCATTAAAGCGGACCAGCAAATTGGCTTCAACTTTTAAAGCTTTAATGATTTGAAAGATATGTTTCGTGGGAGGGATTGCTAAAATTTCAACACTTTTTGAATATATTCAGACAGTTTGGAAGAGTTCAGCTGTGGTAAAATGCAAAGCACAAAACGGTCTGACACTTCAGGAGAGGTTCAAAATTATACTTTGATCATTATTTGAAAAAAACACTAAAGAAAAACATTATTATCTTTTGAAAACAAACGCGAAATGAGTTGACACGGAGATAAGTGTAAAAAAAATTAATGATGGATATGCTGGTGTATTACTGCAAAAAAAACACAGCAGTCCCATATAAAATTGACGCAAGGTAACCAACTTATCAGCATACAAATGTGAGGAAATGAGTAAAAACCTGCAGAGCAGAAGAGAACTACGAGGTACCACTTAGTTTTGATCTTTTAAAAGTTTCATTTTTCCAAAGATTTAAAAAAAATCAGGAATGAAAAGAATAATTTTCATCATGAAGTTCATAAGAGAGACGTCACAGCAGAATAACAGCAAACAAACTAGAATGATAGAGATGATGGATGTGCTGAAGACTGTAATTAAAAAGAACAACCTCATTAATGACACATAGCATTGAGAAATGACTTGAAATCAAAAAGCATGATAAAGAACTAAAAAACCTGTAAAAGCGGAAAATGTATAAAAAAACATGCAAAGCTCAATAAAAACCTGCAAATCTGCAAAAAAAACTGCAAGACACCATCGATGTCGAGTGAGAAAAGACAAAGCAAATAACATATCGTAAAACTCTTGCCAATCACAATTACAGAGTGTACATAAAACTAAAAAAAAAATCAAATTCATCAAAGGTGAGCAATCAGCAAATGGTGTCATACAAATTGACTTTAAAAATAAACACTGCTTATAAAAAAAATTGAAATCTGAATGCGAGATATAGGCACTGATTCAACGCTCACAAAAGTTGTCAACGAAATTTTAAGTAGTAGAAAAGTAAATTAACAATTAAAGGGCAACTTTAAAAGCACAACCTTGGAATGAACATTTTGTTTGCCAAATGCAGCTGCACAACGACTCTATGAAGCTAGAACAGGGAAGACAAACGCTGTCTATCGTGACTTGAATTACCTGTGGTTAGTCGACAAGCTTCATCTCATGTACCTAACCTCTTCTTTTTTATCAAGTCAAAAACATGCTGGTTTAAGCTGGATTAATTACCAATAACAGTTGAAACTATGCCTATAAACTTTGGCGGTCATCTGTCTTGCGCTCATAAACTTTATATGCACACATATTTTTACTTAAGCTCTTGGTTAAGACTTTAACGTGATTCAGGAATGTGGATAGATAACTCAGTAAATAAAAAACATGCGGTGTGTATCTCTGACACGTAGGTACTCAGACATGTTACAGGGCTCTTGTTTCTGCCTCTTTAAGCTACAGTGACACAGCGCGGAGCATTAAGAGAATATATAATACAAAGTGATACACAGTGGACTAATTTGTAGTTGAAGAAGTATGCTAAGAAAATTGCATAATTCGACCTTGTCATCACTGACTCAGTTCATTCATGGGAATAGTGAAGGGTTAAATTACTGTCCATTGAGATACGATTAACAAAAAGTGATTAATACTCTTTGCAGCCAAACAGAAGAGTTGGCATTTTTTTTCCCCGACTACTAAAATCATGAGCACTCAGAACCGATGTGAAGTGGTAGATAAAGCATGGTTGTTGCAAGGAGTCCTAATGCTAGTTCAAAAAAGGAGGAAAAATACATGAATTTACACATTCTAAACTAACTTTTTTTAAGAAACTTTTCATATGCACTTCTTGCAAAAGAAATAATTTGGCATCCTTTCATTTACTGTGATGCATAGAAAAAAATGGAAGACTATGAACCAGCCATTGCCAAGAAGTCCAGCTGATATCGGCCATATAGTAGAGGGAGGCGGGACAGGTTGTTCAATGAGGCAGGTTGTTCACTTGCCTTTTTAGCTATACTCATGAATATTTGGTGGTGTTTCCCCTTGCAAAAGGTCAAGGTTATATAGTCAGGAATTTGAATATATAGTGAAAGATTTAACGCCACTGGTAAGTTCGATATTTCCAAATTATTGTGTATACTCCCTAAAAGTAAATATTGTAATCCAAGGGAGTTTCAATTTTTACTGACAGTCATTGCTTTGATGTTTCTGTTCACAAATGGCATGATACTTCAATATTTACTAGATTTTTAGGAATATAAAATATTCATGAAAGTCACCATGTGGGGCAGGTTGTGCCATTTTAGGATGTATTTTCATTGCATGGCACAACTTGCCCCTAGCATGTTTTGTAGGAAATATGTAGTATATTATCAATTGTTGGTAGGTCAATTATGGTTAGATATTACACTCGCAAGACTACGAGAGCTGCAGGCCCTGTAAGCCCACTAAAGGAAGCTGCCAGATTGGTTAGAGAAGATGCAATTGCATGCCGGACAGTAGCAAATCAGCAAGGAGTGTGCCAAATGTGGCTAACGAGGTACCTTGAGAAGGGAACAACAGGCTATGAAAAGTGCAGCACTAGCAGGGTCTTTCTAAGAACCAAGAGAAACAGCTAGCTGCCCATGTAAAATCTTCGGACGACAGATTCTATGGCCTCTGCACAGAGAAATGCATGAAACTAGCATTCGACTTTGCACGCTTGAACAAGGTAGCAATGCCGGAAAACTGGACATGAGATGGGAAGGCAGGTGAATTTGATCTGAATATTCATTACTGTTTCCACCACGCACTTGCATTATTCAACATCTTTAGGTCTCTACATGCTATATCATACACAATATTTATGTTCTGTCTTTCTTTGTAGGGAAAGATTGGCTGGCCATCTTTATGTCACGCAACAAGTTGTCAGTTTGTGTGCCAGAAGTGACGTCGCAAGCACGGCAAACTGGTTTCAACAAGATTGCTGTAGATGCATTCTTCCATAAGCTTTCGGAGGTACTTGACAGGTGAGCAATATAAACTGCAAGTCATATACATGCAACAGATGAGTTCAGCATAACATTTCATTGATAACATATGTAGCAAGACATTTGGTACTGTTGCCTACCTTGAACACTAGAAAATTTTGTTTAGGTTCAAGTTACAAAAGTGGATCGAATTATACATGTAGGTACAAATTCATGCCAAAATGCATCTACAATCTTGATGAGACAGGCGTTACCACAGTGCAAGCTCCTAGCAAAGTCATCAGCAGTCTATGGAAAAAACAAGTAGGTGCTACGGCATCTCGGGAGAGAGGAGAGCTATCCACAATGTGCGGTGTCATCAATGGTGGTGGCACCTATCTGCCTCCAGTCTTCATATTCCCTAGGGTAAAAATGAATAAAAGCTTAATGAACGGTATACCACCGGGTTTTTAAGGGTTTGCAGCTAAATCCGGCCATATGAACAGTGACCTCTTTGAAGCTGAGTCTCTTTCATTTTTTTGTAAAGCAGACTCGATGCATTCCAGAGTCACCAGTGCTGCTTATATTGGATAAACACAGCTCACATATATCATTAGCAGCGGTGGAATATTGCAACGCTAGTGGTATTGTGCTGCTCACCTTGCCACCTCACACAAATTGCAACCGCTAGACCGCTGTGTTTACGGCCAATTGAAGACGTACTACCAAAGAGCAATGGGTGACTTGATGCGCTTAAATCCAGGTCACCATGTATCGATATATGAAGTTGGCAGCTTAGCTGGTATGGCTTTTAACTTGAGCATGACACCAAACAACATTACATCTGCATTTCGTGTCAGTGGAACATTTCCTCTGAATTCGCAAATATTTAAAGACCAGGAGTTTGCGCCAGCTTATGCAACTGACAGGCCAGTGCCAGAGGAAGCTGGCTCAGACATGGTCATAGATGAGTGTCAAAAATATCCAGCTAACTGATGCACCCACCGAACAAGTATGTTTGCAACATGAGGCAAGTACTAGCCATGTTACACTGCAGCAAATCTTGCCTCCTCCCAACGCAAGTGCAAAGAAGAAGTCTAGACGAAGGAGAGTCAAGTTTGCTATATTGACAGATACCCCCGAGAAGGGTCGACTAAGATTAGAGGCTGAAGAGGGAAAAGCGAAGAGAAAACGACCTGTTGCTAGAACAGTCAGGAAGTTGCCACCTCCGAAAGAAGAGTTGACATCAGAGGAAGAGTTGGGAACGAGTTTGCTAGATTCTGATGGCCCTGGTAACCAGTCTGAGCAAGATGATGCAACGAAGCGTAAAACAAACATGTTATGTTGGAAATATGTTGAAGGTGACAGGTGAAAACTACGAGTTCAATTTTATGCGGAAAGTTGAAGGGTCAACGGCATGCTTTGTAAGGATATAGTTTTAGTCTTGGGTAACCCAACAGCTGTTTGAAGGACTGTAAGATCTGTGAGAAAAGTAATTTTTCCAGTGGAAACGAGTGAATATAATGTACAACGATGGAAGTGATGTCTTTTGGTCAAAATTGGTGAACGACCGGACAATACTTTGTGTGTTGTTACATTTTATGGATAACTAATTACTAAGTGTATCATATTATTGTATTTTTATGTATATATGTTAGTGCCATTCAGATTCATCAGTTATACGAACTATTAATTGCTGGTCATAAAACATTTTATTCTTCGTGTAATATTTTATTGTGGTTTTCATAGTATAACATGATATTTTTAAGGCTTATTAGTTACTAATACATTATTGGTACATGAATAAATGTGCAAAGTGCGAAAACTTCATTCATACGTTGCTTTTAGCTGTGTTTCTATTCTATGGCACAACCTGCCCCAACCGTGGGGCAAGTTGTGACGTTTGTCATTTTCCACTAAAATGACTCCATTTTGTGAAAGCTCAATCACATTTCCAAAGTGTACAAAACTTATTTCTGCACATAATTAATTGTTTTCAAACCTCTATGTGCAAAAACCAACACACTATGATAGGAAATACGAAAAATGGAACAACCTGCCCCGACTTCCCTTAATTACCTTCAATTGTTTGGATGATTCTTGTAAACAATTAATAATACATCACACCAATGGATAATAATTTGAGAAAAATACCGTCTATTCTTGCCATTTATTACAAATACCATCAAAGTATTAATGATTATTGCAATTAATTAGCAAGTTTGAGTTATTCTTATTGAAATCAGTTCACATGGTGAAACAGGTGAGAATTTTTCAGAAATATTGTTGGGGACGCCATCGACAACAACCTCAATTGCCATGACAACATGGACAGTATACGATGTCACGAACATTCAATAGAACATTTATTTACCTTTATTCCCAATTTTGTACATTCTACTATTTCTAAGATTTATTTAAATAATTAATCATTATTATATAAATTTCCCACGAACATGTAAATAATATTTTGGTTATCAGCAGTAAGGCGGCACGTGTCGTCTAGTGGTTAAAGTGCTTGCACTTCAATCCTGGATCTGGGGTTCAACTCCCAGCACGGTTATCTGCGAGCAAGATATTTGGTTTCCTATATGCTCTGCCTGGTCGGATATGGGTATGAAAATAACGTGGTCCCTAGTTTGATGGAGTCATGCTAGTAAAAGATCTTCCTCTGCTTTTTCGGAAGAGTAGCCGGTGTACTGGCAGGCATGGGTATAGGGTGCTGCTCATAGAAGCTCTGCTTATGAGACCAGTCTTTAGGGTTGCCCACGAGGCACAGCTGAAAACAAACAAACACTTTCTTTGTTCTCGCTTTGTATTTAAATAGATGTAACATGCTGATAAAATCAAAATTAACCCAACTCTAGGATGATTCTTTCTCTGCACAGATAACAAAGACTAAACAAAAATGGAAGATAGCAAGCAACAAAAACTTGGTCTGACAGTACGCGCGCAACTTAGTAGAAACTGAGCAGTCAATTTGGCCCTCAAGTCCTCTGTTCTCCACTGATACTCCGACTACACAGTTCGCCCAACCACCGAAAACCAGAGGAAAGTGTAGCAGTCGATTTGACTCCTCACTGTGTATCCCCACGTACATACAACACTGTGAATTTTTAGCTGTTTGGCTAAACTGTCGACCCTGTTGCGCATTGAATAAAAAAGCACCAACTGCATACAAGTGATCACTAGCATCACGGGAGGCTGTACATATAGCAGCTACAACATACACATCACTTATTCCTGTACATTGGTGGCAGCAGTGGGTTAGGAGAAAGACCCACAAGAAAGCAACTCCCCACAAAGATTAATGTAGGCAGAAAAATTGTTGTGAAATGGCAAACTGACGCAGAGTAGTTAGCACAGATAGAGATGGAATACCACTACAAATCAAGGGAACCCTAGCAAACATCCTAGACCGAATGTCTGTGACCAACGCTAGAGACAGATTTAGGATTCAGAAATTTAATGGAGAAGGGAACGTTCATTATTTCATACAGGGATTCAAAGAGGTAGCAGGAGCCAACATATGGCCACCAGAGGAGGCAACCATTCACCTGCCGCAGGCACTAACATGCACAGCCGAACAGTGTGAACGAGGCCCTAATCAACAAGCAATAACTGAAACATTAGAAGCCAGCTTTGGGCTCACTCGGACAGAGGCCCAACACAGGTTGATGACCCACTGGAAATGACCAAGAGAGACATTAAGGGAACATGCACTTCACATCGAAAAACTGATTGAGGCAGCATTCGGAGACATACCCCAAATAAACAGAACTGAACTCACGCTACAAACATTCCAGAGTACGCTGAACCATTCTACCTACAAAGACACTACTGGCCATCCAGCTGACCACTCTAAAAGAGGCAGTCGAATCAGGAAATGAATTCCTGCAAGTACTGCACCAGCCACCTATGCAAGCCAACATCCGAGCAGTACACGAAGAATGTCAGGAAGAGGTACAACCTTCCGCAGGACCAGAGACCTCTTGCAAAGAAGTGGACGATCCAATGACAAAGATATTAATAACCATCGTACACCTGAGCCAAGAGATAGCCGACGTCAAGAACAAACCCCCTGATGCCCCGCCAAAACGGTGCTGGGGATGTCAGCGCACGGGGCACCTCCGCAGCCAGTGCAAAACTGCCCCTTGGAACTCAAGGCAGGGAAACGGGTACGGCCCGCAGCGGTAGGCCCACCTACTGGCGGCAAGAGGGCACTGAATACCACAAACCAACGGGGGAACCACCCAGACGGTTACAATCGGAGAGGAAGGAAGTCCTAACCCCTCCAACTAAAGAGCCGATTCACCCCCTTGGCAGAAGAGGTCAAAGAAGAAGAAAGAAGAGAAGAAGGAACAGAAGGAGAGATGGAGAGACACCGAGACTCGGACCAACCCACCAGAGGTAAACGAGTCAAGGCGGAATCCAATCAACGTACATCTGATTTAAATAGAACGGCCGCAAAAGTCTAGCTACTACTTGCTGAGGCGCGTAGAAGGACGGACCGTCACGTATCTGATAGATACAGGATGCAACACTAACCTCCTATCAAAACGAGTGCTTGACCAACTTTCTACACACATACAACAGAATCTACAGGAATACGATTCCCACGGCTTGATGGCCAACAATACCCGATTACCCTTCTAAGGTTTGCTCACCCTGTCAGGATGCATACAAAATATAAAATACGAAAAAACCTTCGTAGTGAGTCAAATCTACGGAGGCGTAATACTACGGATGTCATTTCTCACCAAACAAAATTGTCAGATGCGATTCGACAAACCAATTTTAAAGGTACAAGAGAAAGAGCTGGCATGTACAGATAGGCACGAACGGGATCTAGTCACAAAAGTGCAGGTCAGATGGGACACACACATACCCCTGCAAACACAAGCTACTGTGCCATGTCACCTCACCAGCAGAGACCCTTGCCACCAAGCAGTGATCGAAAGTATGGAAGGAGGCATACTACTAGCTACCAGCATCAACACACTGGAAAAACAGGGGAGAGTGCCCTTACGCTGTCTAAACCCCTCACAAGATAGCCTCCGTGTCACAGCAGGAGAGGTGATCGGAACATTCACCGGAATAGGAACAGACGAAAACCGACCATTACAGGACAACCAACAGGAATTGCAGCCATCGAGTATAGAGTTGCCACAACACTTTCAGGCGCTGTTCACACAGGCTCAATAGGAATGCCAGAGCACTAGAGAGGAGCACCAGCTCAAGAGGCTGCTCACTTAATACCAAGATGTGTTTAGCCAACACGATGGAGACATCAGGCGCACCCATCTAGCCGAGCACTCCATCCCCTTCACAACATATATAAGGATTCGAAACTTGCTAATTTCATTTTATAGACTTGGTACTATGTGAAAAAGTCAACTAGATGGGCAACGCTGATTAATCCATTTCATTGCTAGTGCGCCTTCTCATTTTACGCTTCATCGCCTCCACCTTTTGTAATATATAAGACTGCAATTGCCCTTTACAGCCCGCGCTTCTCACCTGTTCATAGACAAAAATAAGTGTTATACTTGCAATGGGTAAATGTTTTACTGATGACTTCCAGCAACACCCTATTGCAGGTAGCTAGAAGCATTAGCCGTTTACTAACCAATTAGTCAGCACTGTTGAAAAGTAGCAATAAAAGATTTCAGAACTAGTAGAGAAACACCAACACTGATTGATGACAGGCCCAGTTCAGTGTAACCATCTGCCATAAACTTTTTCTAGTCCTAACCATCATTTGCTAAATAAAACCTTCAGTTTGAGTCTTATAGTAGTTCATCTGCATGAACCTATGTTTGATTAATTGTTTTTGCACACATATACATGAATATGAAAGGATAGCAGTTCATGTTGTTTCAACAGCAAGAATTATTTATTCATAATTATATACAGGTCAACCCTACCCATACATCTCATAGCTTTTTTGGTGTTCATGAAGTTGCTTGGTTTTATTATCAATGAGCAGTATTATGACTGAGGATTTTTCCATTTTATTAATTGGTAACAAACTATTGGTTCAGCATTTGGGCTATGATGAGTACAACATTAACGTACGCTACTATAGAGCTGTTTCCGTTGTGATTCTCTTTTCTCCAACTTACTCAATTTGAAACAATTCAATTCTTCTACATTGTGAGTTAGTAACTTGAGGTAACTGAAATGAATATCATTGAGCAAAGACTTGTTTTCGTTCACTTGCAATCAAATTCATAGACAAGCAAAACCAGCTGGTTTGTATTTGAATGATGGTTTTGGTCAATACGGATGTTATTCAACTATGAAGTTTAGCAGTTCAGTGTTCATCTAAACTTTGATGTCTGTAATGTATGTATTAATCTTCAATTTCTGGCAAGAAATGAGAATAACTGGATCAATGAATGCAAACCAGTTGATTGAACATGTTGGGCAAGTAAAATGGTAAAATCTCCAAAAGTGACTTGGTGTAAGTGCAAATGTATGTGATTGACACTTGAATCAGTTTGCTCAAGTGGCAGATAGGGCACTGAATTTGAGCGCACAATCAAAGACTTATACAAACAATGAATGGAATGTTGACAACTGGAAGTAAAGTTGTGTATGTTTGGCCCATCGACCATCGTATTTATAAAAAAGTACCTCAATTGTCTTCCAATAGGTGAACGCTTGTTTCTCGCTAATAGTTAGTCAATGATGCTTGCTTGAATAGCTGAATTGGTGGTCACGCTTACTGGGGCATGACAAAGCCATTCACAACACATTTTAGTTTCAGTTTGACAGCTGACTCCAAGAGGAGGGAAGTTTGAATGAGAATGGATGTCATTAGAAAATGCCTTGTGTATTAAAAGCAGTTTTTATGATTGGAAAAACATAACAACTATTGTCCAAAAACACAGGGTCAATTAACCATGCTTTTGGTGGTTTTTACATATTTTTGCAAGTTTTCCAACAAAACCTTCACAAAAAATTAAAAGTGAAAACTTTTTGTGGCGGTTGTAACTTTTTTGATACTTAGAAATGCTTGGAATGAAAAATTAATTCAATCAGGGCTAAAAATGTTGCTGAAAACACAGGGTCGATAATCTCATCGGATTACCACGTAGTTCAATATATGGGACAAACTTACCAATCAGTTCCTTATGTGTGCTGTTTTAGCCCCAAATATGGACCCTGAATGGCCGAATAACAGCCATGAGCATCCGACCAGATGAGACCCTTTTAATGAGAATCGAACATCAAGGAAAGGCACAACTATGATCGGTGTGCCTCCCTGCCTGGAGACAACAGATTGTGTGGGATACCCACAGGATATCCCATGCTGGCATCAATATAACACGCACAAGGCTGACGCTAGACTGGTAATGGCCGGGCATGCCTGCCATGACGAGTCGGATAGTGAGAAGTTGTGAAGTGTTCCAAATAGCCAAGAAAGGGAGGAAGCCCGAGGCTCCAGAGGGACAGAAGTTATTCGCCAAACGCCATTTTCAGAAGTTGGCGGTTGACCTTGTGGGCTCCCTACCCCTCACCAAGAGAAAGAACAGATGGACATTGGTCCCGACAAACCATTTTACTCCATCGCCTGCCCGATGCCACTGCCCCGACCGTGGCCACTGCTTTAGACGAGCGTGTTTAGTTACTGGGGGTTACCAGAACAATTGCACATAGACGAAGGGGCACATTTCGAGGCAACACTCTTGAAGAAACTGTACACCCTGTGGAGTATACACAAAACCCGCACCACACCGTATCACCCTAAGGGAATGGCATGGTGGAAAGACGGAATAGGACCTTAGGGGATGCCCTAAGGACCCTGATACTAAGCAAGGGCCAAGACGAGTGGGACAACCAAGTGCCACAGATTATGCGGGCATGCGGAGCCACCCCAACTCTACAACGGGAAAGACTCCAAACCTACTCATGCTGAGGAGATAAGTTTGGCTCCAAGACCAACTAACCGGCTCACCGTCCTCGCTGGACCCATACGGAATTACCGAACACACCCTCCAGATACAGGAGAGCTTGACCAACGCTTACGAGTATGTGCGGACACAGCAACAAGTGCGACAGGAGGAGACTGGCAAACTCCCCAGGTTCAGTAAGGGAGAACTGGTTGTGATGGAAAAGAAACCACGCACCAAGGGCACTAACCCTAAACTACAACCTAGCTATGTCGGACCATTGCCATCAACGAGAGCGACCCCAACCACACATACCGATTAGAAGGAAATGGGCAATGTTTTACGCAGAACGGCCACGGCCTGAAATCATACCGAACTTGCTACGAGACCATAGGGAGAAAGCCACCCAGCAAGGAACAATCAATCTGACCCAACATGAAGGGTGCCTGTCAGAGACACTCACCCATACAAAGAGGAGAGCCAGACCTTGTTAAACCCATCCACCCTCCCCCCTCCACCCATTCCAGTAGACAGGGACGCCAAAAGGCGGCCACCCACCAGTAGAGAGATGCCTAGACAACCGCCAGAACCCCAACCACGAGAAGAGCAGGCAGAACCCCCAGCAGCCGCGGAAGAACCCCGAACTGCAACAATAGCTACCTCCGACGCCCCCCCCCCCTCCCCCAAGAGAAGAATCTCAGCCAGAAACCCACTCCCCGAAGACAGCAGACTCCTCAGTGAAACCAAATGGCAATCACTGACACGGAAACCTAAAATAACAGAAGAGAGAGGCCACAGAGAGCAAGGAAACAACCAGCAAAGTTTACTGATTACCATTGTTACTAAGCACAAGAAAGAGAGAAAATCTCAAAAATAAAACAAAACTAGCCGCTCAGAAAGTACAAAAACAGAAAGAGCAGAAACAATTACCTATATACCCTGGAAAAACTATGAAGAGACACAAAACCGATTGGGGCTGAAATCCAACAACAATCATCAACCCAATAACGGTGGGGTAACCCTTTAGAGGGGGGGGGGACACCCCGCCGGAAAATACTAGTCACAGTGGACAGACAACTCAACCGCCCCTACCCATAGAAATACCAAGCTACGACGAGAGTTGTCAAAGCAATGACCCCCGGACAATACGTAACATCACATGGCCACAAGAACAAAAGAAAATACCAACCAATGGGGAGACAGCCTACTACGACTACCGCGCAGATACAAGTACAGAGATCACTGCAGCAACGCATCAGTACGAGGAAGGAGTTGATGTACAGCACTCTACAAGAAATTATTAACTTGCTCTCAGAAAGAATGGCAGAAGAGAACGGCGGGCATTTGTCAGTAAAAGAGGACCCGACCATAGCTGCCACCTTATTGGAAGAACCAAGTAGAAAGAAAGAACGAAATAGCATGAGCCGAATTCCAAAAGAAGAAATGGAGCGAATAACAACATCACCTCCACGATTCGACCGCATCACCATTACATAAGGAGCTGCTAGGTGTAAAGTGAGACAGAGTCAACCGTCATCGCCCCTCCACACACACACGCCTACAAACCTAAGGAGCCATGGCTGTCAGACAACACTTTGATGGCACTAAAACAGGCAATACATAAATTGGAGGACAGTGACAAGTGGGAGTGCAAAGTATGTAAACTACGGCTAAGTAAGAAAAGAATTGCATATCACATAGGACAACACTATGCATTTCATTTCTGTGCATGGGGACACAAGAGTGCCTCTAGAGACACAATTCTCCAACATCTGCAAAATCAATGGGGAACAGCTCCACACAGAGGGTCTAACCGACCCTTGTTCGAAGTGGACAGTGCATCCTATAGAGAGTTCTGCCAATTAATGAATCTGATAGACCCGCCAACCTTCAGCGCTCCAGCCCCTATTAAAGAACGGTCGGAGAGCCCATCAACCCAACCATCTGTGAGGAAAAGACAGGGAGACAGAATACCAGAAACATCACTGAAAATGATAAACATTGACCCTAAATCTACCCAAGAAAGAATGATGCCAAAGAAAGAAGTAACGTACCGGGCGAAACAAGCATCGAAAGAAAGAATTACTACCAGCCGAGCTAAGGTCAGCAGTACAGAAGAAAAAGAAAAGCAGCAACTCCGAAGGAAAGTAGAGGAGAGAAGAGAGGATAGATATCAAAAATAAAAAGATATGAAGACGAGCTTTACCATTCGACCAAGGAAGCTTACCGATATCTACAACGAGCAAAAGAGCTGAAAGCTACCATCCAGAGGGAGAGGGACTTCCTATAGAAGAAACAAACTATGATATACATATTTCTATTTACATACAACGCTGCAAATCTTACTCGACCGGTTTAGACTGCTGACCTTGGGCCAGTTGGAGTCAGACGCTGCACTGCCTGTTATTCACTTACTACTGTGGGCCGCTGTACAGGTGACCAGCTACCACACCACCACAAGTTCTTGTACAACAATACTAATAATAATAACAATAATTATTAATGAGTATTTAATTATTATCTAGATAGTGCAAACCGTTGCAGTCGCCGTGTAATATGAACAATAGCATTGTTGTAAAAATTTGTCCCGGAAAATTCGTGATTTTCTTCAAGTCCAAAAAAATCATTTTTTTCATATCTTTCAAACTAAAGCTCATAGAGACACAAATCCAATTGCTATAGCTAGAGTAGTCTACCGCGCATGGATGTGACTATGAACATTTTCCTCATTCCGGTCATAGACTTGGGAAAATGTCTTTAAACTTTCGACTTTTTATCTAAAATCTACCAAGTCCCTGAAGGGCATCGACATATTGTTATAGGACTATAAAATAGACTGAGGAGTTAGGATTTGAATGGTGTATTATTATTGGAGTGTGTTCAATGTATTTTGATAATATGAAGGTTTTTCAAAAAGACGCCGCAACTAAAATTATTTTTCATCCTAGCCAAATATAAATTAGCCTAACCACAACCATTGCAAACGCATCGCGGGCTTATCATGTGCGCCGCGTGTTTCAAGTAAATAAACAGCAAACGCTACGGTTAATGATGGTTAGTAGTCGTTAGTATCGGGGCTATTTATTTTTCATCATTAGCGTTTTAATTTATTCTGGTTCATAATTAATCTAATATTATATCTGTTAATCCAGAAAAGAAACATCATTGAATGATAACAGCTAGTGGTAATAAATATGATATAGAAAAAACGCAAGGTCATCAATAACCATTAGTTTTAACAATTATTTATTAATTAATTAATAAAATTTTATATTAAATTCATTATGATTATTAAATTAATTACAAGATTTCTGATGATGGCACCTGTCTATATCAACTGAGATACAGAACTTGTTGTTTTTGTGTAGTCCAGCCACTCCTACAAAATAATGTTATACAGCCAATGCAAAGCATTTATAATTGTTACATATAAATTGTATAATGATTGAGGCGTACGCATGGTATATATATATATAACATGCGTCGCTTCATGCGTGCGTCAACACTAATTGCCTGGCAAAAGACATTTACCATGCATTTTTTTACCTAAAAGTACATTTGGTAAAACTTGTTTTAACAGTTAACTATTGGGGTGACAATAGCATATTTGGTCTCATTGTATCCACAACATATTTTCTACCCACTGAAACTATTTAAAAAATTTTCAGAATATTTTGACAAAACTTTTTCCACTATCTATATTATCCTTGAAGTAATTCTTTTTTGTTATCGTGTGTATTATGATTGTTCACTATTTAGCCAATACATATAAATATATTTTTAATCTCAGCCTTGGCACGTTAAAAAACATATCATGGCGTAGAATCATATCTTGCAGTCACAATAGTAGCAAGTTTTTTTGTCTCTCATTGATAGTTACTGAGAAAATGAGTTTTAAAAATGACCCTCTCAGCACCAAAATTACTTTGTTTTATGTTCGCACTGCGGTTAGTTTTGCACCTGATTATTGATACATTAGAGTGAAATCCGTGACGCATGACCAAGCGAGCGTAATTAATTTGCGGTTAGTTACTAATTGCTTCATGATAACATATATTAAAAAAAATTACATTTTTATTTGGCAAGGGAATTATTAAATCTATTTTCCTACCTCCAGATGTAAAGGATCTATAACAAATAGTATATCAACAGGTCAGTAATATGACAGGCTAGTGATATAACATAAACTAAAATCATATGGTCCATCGGCGCACTGGGAATTTTTTCATTTTTAACGTGGTTTTCAAGCATTTCTTCTCACCCATACAAATATGTAAGCAGTGCAGTGATTGGTTAATGTCATTCGGCAAAGTGTACCCTATTAAAAGCTTTTAAAATTATGTTTCTAGCAGCACAGCAACGCGTTACGATGGCTTAGTATGGATCTATTCATTACAATACTGTGTGCAATGAAGCGATTGGCTTATCATTGCAGGTTTCAAACAATGAAATGCCCCCAACGCTACGGCTATATGTGTTAGCCACACGCACTATGTATTGATGTGATAACAGCTATACATTGCTGTGGCCCATTATTGCAAAGTATGCTATGCTGACGGCTTGTCACTGTACACCCATTGTGATCATAATAGCTGCAGCCATTTGACCTAATTACTCAGTTGTAAACAACAACTTTAATCAGCGTTGTTGTTTGACTAGTAGTAGTAGCTTGTCACTCATTCCTCTACTACTACCTGTTGTAATCCAGTGTGCCAAATGAAAAGTTTCTCTGGGGAGTGAATTTATTTTGCATATACAGCTATCAATGGATAGATGATGTGGTAAGTTTGATGTAGGAACTGCTATGCTGCTGCAAGCGGTAGCACTTTATTAGCTAGCTAGGTAGTATTATTATTATTATATAATATTATAGGTATGTATGTATGTATGTATGTATGTATGTATGTATGTATGTATGTATGTATGTATGTATGTATGTATGTATGTATGTATGTATGTATGTATGTATGTATGTATGTATGTATGTATGTATGTATGTATGTATGTATGTATGTATGTATGTATGTATGTATGTATGTATGTATGTATGTATGTATGTATGTATGTATGTATGTATGTATGTATGTATGTATGTATGTATGTATGTATGTATGTATGTATGTATGTATGTATGTATGTATGTATGTATGTATTATCAATCATCAGTCGTTATTATTATCATTATACTATTGTTATTGTTTTTGTTTAGTTATTATTCATTCAGAGTAATTAATACTACTAATAATACTAAAAGAGAAGTAGTACTTACTGCTACTACCTATGACTGACTACAACAACCGACTTTTTTTCTGCTGTTGTCAGCTCACTCTTCACTTTCTTCTTGCCATTATTATTATTACTATTACTGCTGATGCTACTACTGCTAATAATAATAATATTTTCTTCATAATCGCTTATTAATTATTATCAATATTCTAAAGATGTATGAATATTATTGTTATGTTATTTCACCGAAAAATAAATATTAATTTATCAGTGTGTCCATGTAGTAGTAGGGACATTTCTACCGATGGTAGTGGTGTGCTGATGGTAACAAAATCAATGCTCTTACTTTTGCCACAAAAATGATGCCGTCATTTCTGCCAGGAATGAAGCCATATTTGTTGACCCCCTCTGGCGATTGATCGAATGCGGACCCTGTTGTTGGCACCAGCAGTGGTGGCAGCTCAAGAAGCACTGCTATATCTGAAAGTTTTTTTCCTGGTTTTCAGCAAAATTGGGTTGTCATCATATTATAATGTACTTGAAATTCATAGCATATCGAGTGTGTATTTATATATGTATGTGATATAATACAGTTGCAAGCAGTAGAAACGTCTATTAGTGGTACTTGGTTAATATAGTGAGGCTCATCAACAGTTGAACTAAAATTATTTTTGCATTAGCCTACTTCTAAGCTAAGTTAGTTAGCATAATACCAAGTAAAAGCTGGCAAGTAAATATGCTGTAATTGTTCTGTGTGTATCCATGTATATAGAAATATTACATAACAAGTATGTATTATGGAACATGAGAATCTATGATGATAATGTGCTGATTGTACGGAACAATGAGAACCGAGATCAACTCTTTTTAGCCACAGCTGATACTGCCGAAGTAGAAGGTTTGCTTGCACCCATCTTCTGCTTTCCTTTTAGAGCAAGTGCCATGGACTTTCTTGGAGCTAATTCTTGTCTAGAATCTCTATTCCCTCTGGTAACTAAAATTGAATTACAGTAACTACCTTCAATTTCATTTTTGTCGAGTTTTCAAGAAACCAACAAGCTGGCTAGCAGAATATTTCATACTTTCCGTGTGGCTGTCTTTGTCTAATGAGCTGAGTAAAGAGATATTTAATAAGCTTCTCTGAGCCAAACAATCTTTTCAACTCTGGTCTAGCATCATATTTATGTCCTTCATATTGTGAGACCTGAAGCAGACAACGCCTGATAAATGACAAATGACAATGACAAATGTCTGGTAAATTTGGTCTCCCAGCTGACAAGAACTAAAAATTCCTACATTCAGCCTATATTCACTATTTAATCTAATTGCAGGTGACTAACCTGGGCTGTTTTGTATTATTGTAGTTTGAATTTGACCCAGATTTAAATTGATCAAGGTTCAATGTTATAGAATTTCACCAATGGTTAACTTGGCACTAGAAATGTTAACAGCATTCTTTTACGGATAATTCAGATATTCACCATTTGCATTCCTGCTAAAATGTTGGCAATCCAACTCTGTTTTCAATGATCTTCTAATTTGCTCCCTTCCAAATATTTCACATAAGAGAAATTTTAAATTGGGCAGCTAATAATT
Organism: Cryptosula pallasiana; assembly: GCA_945261195.1. Classification (NCBI taxonomy): domain Eukaryota; kingdom Metazoa; phylum Bryozoa; class Gymnolaemata; order Cheilostomatida; family Cryptosulidae; genus Cryptosula; species Cryptosula pallasiana. Next base: position 53,264 of record CALYOO010000234.1, read on the forward strand.
TATGTTTGAATGATGGGATATCCTTTCAAAAATGCTCAATATTACAGCCAGATGTGACGCGATTGCAAGTTGCCACTTCTGTGATTCACAATTGTCGCTGCTATGACTTGCTTATGTGAATGATATATTACAGGAGCTTGCAATCAAGATCTACAGACAGCATCAACAGTAGATCAGCCTACAACTGTCTACCCTACTCTTCTTACCAGTTCAGTTAGACCAGGTATGAATTATACGCTGAGGAGCACTGACAGATTTTCTCTGTCTCATTTTCCTTGAATTGAAAAGAGAAAATACTTGGTTATCTTCTTAATGAAAGCACAACTCCCTAAAATAATTTATGTTCAACAGTGATTTAAAAGTTGTGTTCTCAATCCTTGCATTAACAGAGGACAACTTCAAAGTTTAAAACTTGAAGCATGGAATTGCTTGAAGATTTTACTTGTTATTAATTAGGTGAAACCAAGTTTTTTGGTACATTAAAGAGCATTTACTGTTGTATAGCCAGGCAGCACTACCTGGCTCTAAAATTTTCTCCCCTGGAAGGAGATTAGTTGCACCTTTGCTGGCCTGCTGCTGATTTTTTGCTAAAGCCAGAGTTTTGCCAAAATTGATTTGTGTTCGAGTTGTGAGTAACTGCGAAGATGTCCATGATCAGCAAGTCAGCGCTTGTTGATACTGATTGGTGGGTAACATATATAGCTAATGCTACTGCTTATAGGAAAAAGATATGTCTATGTCGAGGACAAATGATGATCGCAACATATCTGCTGCCATTATGTACTGAGAGCAAACCCTATCCGTCAGTTAAGGTTAGATCATTTAGTATGGACATGTACTCTGTGTTGTAGTATGTGCACTGTATGAAGTACGACGGTGACACATGCTATATGCTTTGCATACTACATATCTGTATACATGTTATTTAGATGTTTATGTTTATTATTTACTGTATGTATGTACTGTATGTATGTACTGTATGTATGTGCTGTATGTATGTACTGTATGTGTGTACTGTACGTATGTACTGTATGTGTGTACTGTATGTATGTACTGTATGTATGTACTGTATGTATGTACTGTATGTATATACTGTATTTATGTACTGTATGTACTGTATTTATGTACTGTATGTATGTACTGTATGTATATACTGCATGTATGTACTGTATGTATGTATTGTATGTATATACTGTATTTATGTACTGTATGTATGTACTGTATGTATGCACTGTATGTATGTATTGTATGTATATACTGTATTTATGTACTGTATGTACTGTATGTATGTACTGTATGTACTGTGTGTATGTACATACTGCATGTATGTACTGTATGTATGTACTGTATGTATGTACCGTGTGTATGTATTGTATGTATGTACTGTATTTATGTACTGTATGTATGTACTGTATGTATGTACTGTATGTATATACTGCATGTATGTACTGTATGTATGTACTGTATGTATGTATTGTATGTATATACTGTATTTTTGTACTCTATGTATGTACTGTATGTATGTATTGTATGTATGTACTGCATGTATGTATTGTATGTATGTACTGTATGTATGCACTGTATGTATGTACTATATGTATGTATTGTATGTATGTACTGTATGTATGTACTGTATGTATGTACTCTATGTATGTATTGTATGTATGTACTGTATGTATGTATTGTATGTACTGTATGTATGTACTGTATGTATGTACTGTATGTATATACTGTATGTACTGCATGTATGTACTGTATGTATGTACTGTATGTATGTACTGTATGTATGTACTGTATGTATGTACTGTATGTATGTACTGTGTGTATGTACTGTGTGTATGTATGTATGTACTGTATGTATGCACTGTATGTATGTACTATATGTATGTATTGTATGTTTGTACTGTATGTATTTACTGTATGTATGTACTGTATGTATGTACTGTATGTATGTACTCTATGTATGTATTGTATGTATGTACTGTATGTATGTATTGTATGTATGTACTGTATGTATATACTGTATGTATGTACTGTATGTATGTACTGTATGTATGTACTGTATGTATGTACTGTATGTATGTATTGTATGTATGTACTGTATTTATGTACTGTATTTATGTACTGTATGTATATATACTGCATGTATGTACTGTATGCATGTATTGTGTATAAACTGTATTTATGTACTGTATGTATGTACTGTGTGTACTGTATGTATGTACTGTATGTATGTACTGTGTGTACTGTAAGTATGCACTGTATGTATGTACTATATGTATATACTGTACTTATGTACTGTATGTATGTACTGTATTTGTGTACTGTATGTATGTACTGTATGTATATACTGTATTTATGTACTGTATGTATGCACTGTATGTGTGTGCTGTATGTATGTTCTACATGTATGACTGTACTGTATGTATTATATATATTATGTTTCTACGTACCCAATATGACTATGTATGATGTGTGTCTGTGTATACAACATATCTGTGTATGTTATATGTCTGTATATATTTATGTATTCTACATATCTGTCATCTTTTTTATGAGTATCGGGTAGACATTCAGCTAGTGAGTTTTGACTGACAGAGAGATGAGATAAAAAAGCCTAAATAGCAATTACTCCTAATAGTTGACCATGGCAGCATTGCATCATTGATGATATGGAGAGTCAGATAAATTTTGGTGGAGTGGAATTGGAGATATTTATGGTGAAAGTTTGCAGCTTGATTATGTCACAAAAGGCAGAAAGATTTTTGTTCTCACAGCTTCTCTGTTGACGGCAGATATTTTGTGCTGACAATCCCAATAGAAATTTTCGCTATAATGCTTTTGAGTTTTGAGTACATACATGTTTGCGCTTCCTCCAGCGTTTTCTTGCAGCGGTCTTAGAAAATTGTTAGTTCCAACCTATTCAGCTGACATTCTGTATATCAATATGTTTACCTGTAGTGAGTACGAGAAGGGCCATCCGAATGTGAGTCCTGCTCCTGAAAACCATCAAGAAACTCTATCGCTGAGCCATGAGTGCGATACCACTTGTCCTGTCCGACCTCTATGAAGTCCGCTATCCGCTTAAAGTGATTCAGTGCTGCTGTCTGGTTACTTTCTAGAAACCTTCAAGTGCAATACACCAGAGGTATGAATAACACTGTATTCTTTGAAATATGGTCTGAATTTTCAATAAGATTTCTGATTATGTGAGCATTTACCCTCTCATAAATAAGAAATTAGTGTTCATCATTGCTCATGGTTCATTCTTCAAGTTCATGAAAGTTGTGTTAGAATAATGTACGCCAGTGGGTGTTGTGTTGCATATCACTATTGGACAAATTTACTTGCAACAAAGTATATTTACGTAGGCTAATTTTCAAGCTTGATCTAATTAGTCGATTATGACACACTTGATACCTGTTAGTGAAGATGGTGTTCTTCCCAAGGTAGAGCTCACTTGAGTGTTTTGATATTGATGACTGCTCTATGGCTCGACATACTTGAGCTTCCTGTAGTGTAAAAGTGTCCTGTGACACCACTGTTCTCTGTCTCTCCATGGCTATTCTAAACAGGGCATTAGTTATGAGAGATTCTGCCTGCCTGTTTGATGCCCTCATCGTTATTTGTCTGTCAACAAAGTATTATTTTGATTATTACTGCATTTCACACATTTCAAGGTATTGTGACTTTGATCAGCTGTGTGTAGTACTTCAACCTTATAAATGCATCTAAGTTTCTAGCTCACAATTACCTAAGTTTGTTGAACTGCCGCTCAGCATGCTCGGCCACAAGTGATCTTCCAATAACGAGCCCTAAGCTTTCTGGCAGGTGGACAGCTATGCAATGAAATGGCATACCATACATTGACCTGTGCCGGGCCGACTTTGGGTCTTGAAACATCTCAGCATAGGTGGTTGCAAATATGAAGCTCTGGTTATATGCTCGCAGTATAGAACGTGGAGATCGCTGGCAGTCAGGAGCATAGGTCAACTTTTGTAGCTCAACCAATGACATTACCAGTGCAAACGGCTTCCTGGCTTCATCTTGGCATTGTTTTTTTGGAGAGAAAATGGGCTATTTTGATCAAGTTCAGCCTGCAATCAGTGCCCTTCATTTCTCTGTCGGTCACTGAAAGCAGATTGAAAAATGCGTTAGTTTTATTGAAAATTTTAACCATCTCTTAATGGTAAATGTAATTAGGCCAATCATTTTTATTTACAGTCTGCTTTACTCCAGTGGATAAAAGTGCACATGTTCTAGTATGGAATTACTTTTAGTCAACTTGAATAATACCTTTAAGGTCATTGAGAGTACGCAGTAACTCGTCCTTCAGTTGTTTGTCCTTGATTGTGTGTGGAAGCTCACCACATAGTCTGTTTATGAGATTTTTTAAATCAGGTAAGGGCTCCGTAAGTCCGATTTCAAATTGAGGGAGGTCCAGGTCAGCCCCTGTGCACCAAAGCGCTGGTGGTCTTCTTATGCCTGTTTGAACATTAATTCATATCTGCTCATTGCAGTGGCACCACCATTGTCAGCCATTTGGTGTCAGATTCATTGTAGACTGAAAAACCAGGTTGAAACAAATCTTACCTTTGAATGTTTGAGCGAAAATTTGTTTGATCTCTTCAGATTTTTCATTATAGTCCATGTGTACATCTCTACGTATGAGCTCATGGAGCATGTCCTGCGTCTGAAAGTACAGACATTCAAGTGCATGTTTGTGGTTACCTCAAATTCGAAATTCAGTGGATGCATGTTTATATTTATTAAAATAGGAATGATGTGAAAAGTACCTTGAATGCTTCGAATACTGCAAATTTTCCTCCTTCAGACTTCTTTTTCCAAGTATCAGTAATGTTCAAGTGCTCCAATCGCTGTTGTAGAGACTCAAATGGTCCTCTACTGTTAAATTTGCACACGTCCCCAAAGCTGCTGTCCCGCATTCCACATATGCATGGGTATTTCCCTGATTAAAATAATTTTGCACTCAATTTTTTATTGCAGTTGGATGCTATTAAGACAATCAGTTATGATTTCCATGTTTTATCATTGATGTTGCAGGCATATCACTGACCTCCACACTGTTGACCAGCTTCCATTTGCCTTGCTGGAGTGTCTCCCGAGAAGAATCTGAGATGATCTTTATACTCTAATCCCTGTACAGACAGATGGGTGTCTAGCTCCACAACATCCTCCAATCGTGTTGGTACGTACAACAGTTGATCTTTAACTGCAGAACCCGAGCGCGCTAAGAGATATACATAAGGTGCCTCAACTGTAGCCTGCACATTTACTGTGTAGTCCTGAAACATAGCAATAATATGTTTTCTGCATACACGGACTATATATGAGTGCAGGCCATTGTTTATAACTACATGCTCCGGAATTTCATCTCCTGTTTGGCATAGAATATCCTAATGCATAACCTCTGGATAAAATTGTTAAATGGGCTTGCTTCAAGTTTCATGCTAAACTGAGTCTACCACAAATCCCACAGTTTGTGAGCCAAAATAATATCAACAGGTTTTAATTGGATGTAATTGTTTGTCATATAATTTTTTTTCATTCTTGCTACAACATCCCAATCACTTTATGTGTAGCTTTAGAAGCATCAGTTAGCCACTCCTGTCATAAAAATATTACATTAAACCATCAAAGAGGTATTATGACCAGTGTAATTGCCTATAGACACAAACAGTCATAATAGCCATTCAAATTATTCTAATGCAAAAATCATTGTTGTGTAGCTATTAATGATTTTTACTGAAACATTGCACAAATCAAGTTTCATAAAACATACGCAAAGATGTAGCAAGGCCTCCACAGATAAAACATCAAAATATATAATTTTACAGCATTAATGTTACTTGTGTAAATATAAAAAGGTATAATGTCAATTGCTCACCAAATTATGCTTTCTCTTGAATTGTTCATCAGTGTAATAGACCACATCGTCAAACAAAAACCAAACCATAAACAGGTAGTGGCTGCTCCCTTCAAAAGACATACATTTGTCACATTTACATCATTCAAGTGTTTGCAATAGCCAACTTGCTGACACAGTGCAACATTCTTACCCGCGATGCCTGAGTGGTCATGCCACAATGTCATGTGCCTAGTTCTTGTGAGGGCTTCATATTTCTCCCTTGGAAGTTGTGAGTCAAAAACTGGAATACCTTAATTGAGAAAATCAATGTTTGCTGTTAGTAATTGTTTTTAATCGCAGGTACATCTTTTCATGAATTTTTAAGATTGTGTATTGTCAGATCTGCTAATCATTTTAGATTGGAATAGTTATAAAATGGAAGCATACCATGGTCTGACAAGAAATTCTCTATATCGGCTGCTGTCATAGACTCCATGTCTGGTGCTCTCAATAGCTTG
>CALYOO010000235.1:0-26331 GCA_945261195.1 Cryptosula pallasiana
CTATCTGAAACTTGTCTGGGATCCCTTAAAGCCTATGGGAACCAGCCTTTATTAGGGTAAACCAATATAACAAGTCCTTACAACATAAGTAGTAATATATGAGCAGATCTCCCTACCAAGTGTTTTTTTGTGGTTCTGGTCTTGGGGGTTATGCAATGGGTTACGACGTTGGATGAATTCGCCGAGTTTATATTGTATTTCATTTGAGGGGTACTTGAGTGGCATTTAAGTGGCATTTGAGTTTTGATTATTTTTTTACTTAATTTGAACTCATATGGCAGATAGATTTTGAATGTATGGCATTTAAGTTTTGATAATTGTTTTACATAATTCGAACTCATATGGCATCTTGAGAGAGAGGAGAGAGAAGAGAGAGAGAGAGGAGTTTTATCTACATTGAATAAATATATTGATCAAAAATGAAACATTATAAGATTATATACATTGATTACATAATAAGTAGGGAAAATCTTCCTATATAATATAGCTAGAGCCAGTAAATACTAAGTAATACAAAGCACTACAACTTGTAATGACAATCAATGCATACATACATACATATGGTATCTTGAGAGAAAGAGAGAGGAGAGAGATTTTTTAGTTTTCTATACATTCATGTATATATGGTTAATTATGTACATATTTATGGGTATATTTATATCTACATAGAGAGAGGAGAGAGGAGAGTGGGTATATTTATATCTACATAGAGAGAGGAGAGAGGAGATCTATCTACATTGAATAAATATATTGATCAAAAATGAATCATTGTATGATTATATACATTTATTACATAATAAGTAGGGAAAATCTTCCTATATAATATAGCTAGAGTCAGTAAATACGCATATGTCCATATTCATGTACATGTGCATAAATGGACATGAATAGGTACATGTCCATATTCATGTCCATATTCATGTCCATATTCATGTCCATATTCATGTCCATATTCATGTCCATATTCATGTCCATATTCATGTCCATATTCATGTCCATTTATGTACATGTCCATATTCATGTCCATTTATGTACATACCTATGTTCATATTTATGTACATGCGCATGTCCAAATTCATGTCCATATTAACATTTTATAGCTATGTACAGAGGAGAGAGAAGAGAGGAGAGAGAGATTTTTTAGTTTTTTATACAACCATGTATATAAGGATAATTATGTACATATTTATGGATATATTTATATCTAGATTGAATAATATACATTTATGACATAATAACTATATTGAATGCTATAAAATATGTTGGAAAATCACCAAATTAGTCCTCTAGATGGTTAAAATTTACAGTATTTGGGAAATAACTGCAAGAGAGGAGAGAGGAGTATTTGGTAGAGGAGAGAGGAGGCTTCAAAAAGAGCTACAAATAACTAATCAGTACACAACTCAGTTTATTAGGTAGTAGCGCTTCAAGGAGGTACAAACACTGATTGCTGACAAACAACAAATTTTAATGCAGATTGGGAGAGGTAGCTTTTTTTAGACCCTATAATCATCCTGATTGAACAGGTTTTAATATCAATACAAAATGAATCTTCCGCCTTTAAAATATGATAAACGTTATTTTGCTATACCAGAAGAGGAGTATCATAGTTTGATGAAAAGATCAGTGGGGCTAAATCAACCGACCAAGACAAGTTTGCGTCATCATTGTATGACAACCCGACAAAAGACAAAATGGTGAGAGATATCGAGAAAATCCAAAATATTTTGGTTGAAACGAATGAAATAGTAATGGGAATCAAAAACGAGTTGCTTGAGCGCAAAAAGACAATGAAAATGTTCAAAGCACAAAAACCTATCGGAGTGATGTTGGAAAGATTAGGGGAGAGTACAAGCAACCAAAGAGCTGGAGCTCTGCTAAAACACCAAAGCTCTCACCATCATCGTTTGATAGAAAAACAATTGACGATGATAGCAATAGAGATTCGGAGAGAATGATGCAACAATTAGAAGAGTTTAAAAAGAAAGTATCCGACATGACAGCTAGTAAAGAGAATCAAGCGTTAGGTGTAAAAATATTGTATCAATTGAGAGATTCTGGAAAATACGATCTGGATACTGACAGGATAAAACTCAAGGGAAGATGGCTTAGCGCTAAGCTATCAAAGAATTTGTTGCAAGATGTACTAACTGATAAAGACTCAATAAGATCAACAAAAGATAACTACAGTAGATTTAAAAGTCTGCTCACCACTCAAGGAATCACAACTGTCAGGAGATCCTCATGAAAAACTTATTTTAGCTACCTAGTTGTTAATTCAAACATCTTAGCAACAACTTATTAGCTCAAACATGACTTTGTTATACTATTTTTTTTGGTTAATGTCATTGTTGAAAAGTCTATGTTTATTGCTAATGCTTGCTAATACATTACTGCTTAATCCTTTATCCAACACCTACAATAATTCTTAGTAATAGTAGTGTAATGAGACTGAGTAATAATCTACACACACCTTGTTCACTCTGTATGCTGTAGTACATGTTATTCCTTTAGTTATCTGCAATTACTTCAATTGGATCTGATCCAGATGTTTTATAGTCTTTACTGCTGCTGCGTTTTGTCTCAAACAAGAGTCCAAAGTAGGCATCGTGTCTACAAAATACAAAATTGCCATCTTAACTATCCAATCTAAAAAGACAAAAAATAAGAAATATTTTAAAAAATGTGAGCTATTTATTATTATTTAATCATAATACAAAGAAGATAACATTTTTATCAATATCCAAAGACTGGGTTTGTAACACAAACGGATTTGGTTGTAGGAGGCTATTTTCTCCATAGTGCAAGTAGGTAAGTTTTTCAACTAGTGGTAAATAAATATTTATCATTCTTTTATTATTTAGATCACAAGACTTGAACAAAATTCAATAAAGTAACAAACAATGAAAACCAAATGAAATCACAATAATATTAACAATAGTAATAATAATAAGAATAATAATCATTATCAGTAAAAATTATTTTCATATTAAATACAATGAATAATAACTGTTATATGTTGATAATAAAGTAAAACAATACAATAATGAAAGTTGTAATCATTTTTTGGCTGTAAAGTTCTAAATCAACCTGTCGTTCAAGATGTCATTTAAGGCTAACCTATTTTTTCTCTCGGACCTACGACAATTCTGTCAATCAATGCCAAAAGACTGCGATCTTGAGCGCAAACAGGATAGGTTCTATGAGCATAAAATTATCTAGGAGAGATACTTCTATGGTCAAGAGAACGACTCCATATCGTAATATGAGGATAACTCCATAGTGCAACTAGTTGAGTTCTTCAACTAGTGTTAAATAATAATTTTAATCACTTACCTTAATACAGAAAGTCTCCTAGTAGTTGTAGTAGATGTTGATACTTCAGTCACTGTTGTTGGAGTGGATGCTTTCTGTGTAAAAGCGATGCTTCTTATATAGCTAGGTTGTACTAGGTACCGATTGACACGAGCTGATTCCAATGAAAAGCCTTTATAATATATAAGGTCTTTACGTAGAAAACTCACGCGAAAACCGAAACTGAAAAAAAAATTCTTCGCGGGAGTTTTCCTTCTTATAAGTCATAAAGGTTTTTACGCGGAAAACTCACGCGAAAAGTTGAACAGTAAAAAAATTCTCTTCGCGGGAGTTTTCCTTCTATCTACTACAAAAGCTTTACACGGAAAACTCACGCGAAAACGGGAAATACAAAACAATTCTTTCGCGGGAGTTTTCCTTCTTTTATGTTATAAAGGCTTTACGCAGAAAACTCACGGATTTTTTTTTACCGTTAGTTTTCCGCGCAAGGCCTTTATAGTACATAGAAGGAAAACTCCCGCGAAGAAGTTTTTTTATTTTTCCGTTTTCGCGTCAGTTTTTTGCATAAAGCTGTCATAACACATAAGAAGGAAAACTCCCGCGAAGAAGTTTTTATATAGTTTTGGTTTTCGCGTGAGTTTTTTGCGTAAAGCCTTTATAACATATAAGACGGAAAACTCCCGCGAAGAATGTTTTTTTAGTTTTCGCGTGAGTTTTCTACGTAAAGACCTTATATATTATAAAGGCTTTTCATTGGAATCAGCTCGTGTCAATCGGTACCTAGTACAACCTAGCTATATAAGAAGCATCGCTTTTACACAGAAAGCATCCACTCCAACAACAGTGACTGAAGTATCAACATCTACTACAACTACTAGGAGACTTTCTGTATTAAGGTAAGTGATTAAAATTATTATTTAACACTAGTTGAAGAACTCAACTAGTTGCACTGTGGAGTTATCCTCCTATTACGATATGGAGTCGTTCTCTTGACCAAGTTATGATAATTTTGTACTCGCTCTAAAGGTAAAGGTTTTCAGTCCGTTTTTGGTCAGACCAAAATTTATGCGAGACGTTTTAGGCATTATTTCAGTCGACGTAATGTTACCAGTTCATTTTCACAAGTTTTTAATATTTATTTTAAAAATAAATAATTAGAGCTTTCTACTAGTGTTGAATAATTAATGATAATAATTTACCTTATCACCACTTAGAGCCAGATGATTTAATTAACTAAAGACAAATAATTATTTTAGCAATTCTTACCTTGATGCTCTCCTAGTAGCTGTAGTAGATGATGCTTCTCCGCTTGCTGTTGAAGAACTGGATGCTTTCTAAGTGAAAACAGTGGCTCTTAAATAGCTAAAGTTGCACTGAGTAAACCCTATGAATCAGCATTTTTTCCAATGCTTTCGCGGGAATAAAAACTGTTTATTCCCGCGAAAGCAACGGTTTCTATTCGCGTGAAAATAAACTATTTATTCCCGCGAAAGCAACAGTTTCTATTCGCGTGAAAATAAACTATTTATTCCCGCGAAAGCAACTGTTTCTATTCGTGTGAAAATAAATTATTTATTCCCGCGAAAGCAACTGTTTCTATTCGCGTGAAAATAAATTATTTATTCCCGCGAAAGCAACGGTTTCTATTCGCGTGAAAATAAACTATTTATTCCCGCGAAAGCAACTGTTTCTATTCGTGTGAAAATAAACTATTTGTTCCCGCGAAAGCAACTGTTTCTATTCGCGTGAAAATAAAATATTTATTCCCGCGAAAGCAACGGTTTCTATTCGCGTGAAAATAAACTATTTATTCCCGCGAAAGCAACGGTTTCTATTCGCGTGAAAATAAACTATTTGTTCCCGCGAAAGCAACTGTTTCTATTCACGTGAAAATAAATTATTTATTCCCGCGAAAGCAACGGTTTCTATTCGCATGAAAATAAACTATTTATTCCCGCGAAAGCAACAGTTTCTATTCGCGTGAAAAGAAACTATTTATTCCCGCGAAAGCAACTGTTTCTATTCGTGTGAAAATAAATTATTTATTCCCGCGAAAGCAACTGTTTCTATTCGCGTGAAAATAAATTATTTATTCCCGCGAAAGCAACGGTTTCTATTCGCGTGAAAATAAACTATTTGTTCCCGCGAAAGCAACTGTTTCTATTCGTGTGAAAATAAACTATTTGTTCCCGCGAAAGCAACTGTTTCTATTCACGTGAAAATAAATTATTTATTCCCGCGAAAGCAACGGTTTCTATTCGCGTGAAAATAAACTATTTATTCCCGCGAAAGCAACGGTTTCTATTCGCGTGAAAATAAACTATTTGTTCCCGCGAAAGCAACTGTTTCTATTCGCGTGAAAATAAATTATTTATTCCCGCGAAAGCAACGGTTTCTATTCGCGTGAAAATAAACTATTTATTCCCGCGAAAGCAACGGTTTTCTATTCGCATGAAAATAAACTATTTATTCCCGCGAAAGCAACTGTTTCTATTCGCGAGAAAATAAATTATTTATTCCCGCGAAAGCAACGGTTTCTATTCGCGTGAAAATAAACTATTTATTCCCGCGAAAGCAACTGTTTCTATTCGTGTGAAAATAAATTATTTATTCCCGCGAAAGCAACGGTTTCTATTCGCGTGAAAATAAACTATTTATTCCCGCGAAAGCATTGGAAAAAAATGCTGATTCATAGGGTTTAATCAGTGCAACTTTAGCTATTTAAGAGCCACTGTTTTCACACAGAAAGCATCCAGTTCTTCAACAGCAAGCGGAGAACCATCATCTACTACAGCTACTAGGAGAACATCTAGCATCAAGGTAAGAATTGCTAAAATAATTATTTGTCTTTAGTTAATTAAATCATCTGGCTCTAAGTGGTGATAAGGTAAATTATTATCATTAATTATTTAACACTAGTAGAAAGCTCTAATTATTCATTTTTAAAATAAGTGTTTGTCCAAGTTCTAGTAAAGTAGCCGACTCTACTTATTTATTATTAACAAAATAATGATAATTATTCAATGCTAGTTGAACGTAGATATAAATTTATCTCTACTAGATAGTTTTATACTCACACAAACTTTTTCTTCGCTACTCTATGTAGATAAAGCCAATGAAAATAAATGAATCAATTGTAACTAACAATTTTTTGTATTTTGTAGTTATGATGTCTACTTTGGACTCTTGTTTGAGACGAAATGCAGCAGTAGCAAAGACTATAAACATGCGGTCAAGATCTACCAACACCAACGATAGATGTAAAACAACATGACTTTCTCTCCTACTTATGTGACACAGCAATAATTCCTTTCAAGATCCACCTACTTAGATGATGCCAAACCAATGAAGACTCAAACTACATCAATTTTCAAGACAGCACACTTCTCCAACACAGCAAGAATTCCTTTCAAGATCTACCACCTACTTAGATGATACCAAACCAATGAAGACTCAAACTACATAGATTTTGAAGACAGCATACTTCCCCAACACAGCAAAAAATTCATTTCAAGATCTACCACCTACTTAGATGATACCAAGCTAATGAAGATGAAGACAGCACACTTCTCCAACACAGCAAGAATTTCTTTCAAGATCTACCACCTACTTAGATAATACCAAACCAATGAAGACTCAAACTACATCAATTTTGAAGACAGCACACTTCTCCAACACAGCAAGAATTCATTTCAAGATCTACCACCTACTTAGATGATACCAAACCAATGAAGACTCAAACTACATGAATTTTGAAGACAGTCGACTTCTCCAACACAGCAAGAACTCCTTTCAAGATCTACCACCTACTTAGATGATACCAAGCTAATGAAGATGAAGACAGCACACTTCTCCAACACAGCAAGAATTTCTTTCAAGATCTACCACCTACTTAGATGATACCAAACCAATGAAGATGAAGACAGCACACTTCTCCAACACAGCAAGAATTTCTTTCAAGATCTACCACCTACTTAGATGATACCAAACCAATGAAGACTCAAACTACATCAATTTTGAAGACAGCACACTTCTCCCAACACAGCAAGAATTCATTTCAAGATCTACCACCTACTTAGATGATACCAAACCAATGAAGACTCAAACTACATGAATTTTGAAGACAGTCGACTTCTCCAACACAGCAAGAACTCCTTTCAAGATCTACCACCTACTTAGATGATACCAAACCAATGAAGACTCAAACTACATGAATTTTGAAGACAGCATACTTCTCCAACACAGCAAAAATTCATTTCAAGATCTACCACCTACTTAAATGATACAAAACCAATGAAGACTCAAACTACATGAACTTTGAAGACAGCATACTTCTCCAACACAGCAAGAATTCCTTTCAAGATCTACGAGTTAATTAGATGATACCAAATCAATGAAGACTCAAACTACATCGATTTTGAAGACAGCGCACTTCTCCAACACAGCAAGAATTCATTTCAAGATCTACCACCTACTTAGATGATACCAAGCTAATGAAGATGAAGACAGCACACTTCTCCAACACAGCAAGAATTTCTTTCAAGATCTACCACCTACTTAGATGATACCAAACCAATGAAGACTCAAACTACATCAGTTTTGAAGACAGCACACTTCTCCAACACAGCAAGAATTCATTTCAAGATCTACCACCTACTTAGATGATACCAAACCAATGAAGACTCAAACTACATGAATTTTGAAGACAGTCGACTTCTCCAACACAGCAAGAACTCCTTTCAAGATCTACCACCTACTTAGATGATACCAAACCAATGAAGGCTCAAACTACATGAATTTTGAAGACAGCATACTTCTCCAACACAGCAAAAATTCATTTCAAGATCTACCACCTACTTAAATGATACCAAACCAATGAAGACTCAAACTACATGAATTTTGAAGACAGCATACTTCTCCAACACAGCAAGAATTCCTTTCAAGATCTACGACTTAAGTAGATGATACCAAATCAATGAAGACTCAAACTACATCGATTTTGAATCAAACCAATGAAGACTCAAACTACATGGATTTTGAAGACAGCATACTTCTCCAACACAGCAAGAATTCATTTCAAAATCTACCACCTACTTGAAGACAGCATACTTCCCCAACACAGCAAGAATTCATTTCAAGATCTACCACCTACTTAGATGATACCAAACCAATGAAGATGAAGACAGCACACTTTTCCAACACAGCAAGAATTTCTTTCAAGATCTATCACCTACTTAGATGATACCAAACCAATGGAGACTCAAACTACATCGATTTTGAAGACAGCGCACTTCTCCAACACAGCAAGAATTCATTTCAAGATCTACCACCTACTTAGATGATACCAAACCAATGAAGACTCAAACTACATCCATTTTGAAGACAGCACACTTCTCCAACACAGCAAGAATTCCTTTCAAGATCTACCACCTACTTAGATGATACCAAACCAATGAAGACTCAAACTACATCAATTTTGAAGACAGCACACTTCTCCAACACAGCAAGAATTCCTTTCAAGATCCACCTACTTAGATGATGCCAAACCAATGAAGACTCAAATTACATCAATTTTGAAGACAAGATGATACCAAACCAATGAAGAGTCAATGTTACACAACATTACTTTCTCTCCTGCTTAGATGATACCAAACCATTGAAGACTCAAATTACTTATATTATATTTCGATGATGCTGAAAAAAACTGTCCAGAACAAGAGTTCAAAAAGCTAATCTATAACTCAAGGCAATCATATCACTATAGGTGAGTTTTACTAATTTTTACCATAAATTAAACAAAATGCTGAATATATACATTTTCTAAGTGAAAAAAGGACTTTTTTGATGTAATTAGTGTATTTTTTACAACAAAATGCTGAATATATACATTTTCATGGTAAAGAAAAGAACTTTTTCGGTGTAATTAGCATAGTTTTAACAACAAAATGTTGAACATATACATTTTTTTCAGGTAAAAAAAAAGCACTTTTTTGGTGTAATTAGTGTATTTTTTTACAACATATTTATAAAGCAAGCATTTTTTGTTTTGTTTCAGATAGATGAAAGAGAATCAAAAGCACTTGGTGAAAATAATGCTCAAGAAAGAACAAGTTGAACAATGTAACTTGGTGAGTTATCTCCCTTTTCTAATAATGTAAACTATCCAATGTAACTAGAACTATAATTCAAATTCATGTAATTATTTTACATTTTTGCTTAATCATTCTATACTAATACATAATTTTTTTATTTTAGTTCATTACAAAATTAAAAGCGCATAGAACAGAAGTCTTCCTTCCTAAGATATAACATCACTACATCATTGTAAAGGAACAAACTATGCATTAACTGTTATTACTTTGTATTTATTACGTAGTATTTACTGACTCTAGCTATATTATGTGGGGAGATTTTCTTTACTTATTATGTAATAAATGTATATAATCATATAATGATTCATTTTTAATCAATGTATTTATTCAATTTAGATATATCTCCTCTCTTCTCTCTCTCTCCTTGTAGATATAAATATACCCATAAATATGTACATAATTGACCATATATACATTAATTGCTAGAAAACTAAAAGATCTCTCTCTCCTCTCTCTCTTTCTCTCTCTCAAGATACCGTATGTATGTATGTATGAATGCATTGATTGTCATTACAAGTTGTATTGCTTTGTATAACTTAGTATTTACTGACTCTAGCTATATTATATAGGAAGATTTTCCCTACTTATTATGTAATCAGGTATATAATCATATAGTTTTCATTTTTGATCAATATATTTGTTCAATGTAGATATATCATATGATTTTAGTTTATGTTATATCACTAGCATGTCATATTACCGACCTGTTGATGCACTATTTGTTATAGATCCTTTACATCTGGAGGTAGGAAAATAGATTTAATAATTCCCTTGCCAAATAAAAACCTAATTTTTTTAATATATATTATCATGAAGCAATTAGTAACTAACCGCAAATTAATTACGCTGGCTTGGTCATGCGTCACGGATTTCACTCTAAAGTATCAATAATGAGGCGTAAAACTAACCGCAGTGCGAACATGAAACAAAGTAATTTTGGTGCTGAGAGGGTCATTTTTAAAACTCATTTTCTCAGTAACTATCGATGAGAGACAAAAAAGTTTACTACTATTGTGACTGCAAGATATGATTCTACGCCATGATATGTTTTTTAACGTCCCAAGGCTGATTTGAAAAATGTATTTGTATTGTTTACATGATGTCAAGTGGTCATGGTCATCTCAATAATAAGGATAATAATAATAAACAATAACAACAATTAAGTTAACAAATATAATATTTATAATAATTATGATAAATATTGTTATTGTTTAGTGTGTAAATAATTATTATTGTTTATTGTGTAAATAATTGCTATTAATTGTTGTAATTATAATAATAATAATAAATTATAATAAAACACTGCTAAGAGGCCTGACCGTTTAAACCAGGAGTGCTTTGCAGCCGAATCACAAAACCACCTATCCGATTCGTCTCAACTCCTGCTGATTAAACCGACCGGAGGTGCAGTCTGTTCTCAGCCAAATTCATGACAGGACTGCCTAATGTGGCTGAAATTCGACCTTTTAAACCAAGTATAACAGAGGCCATTGTTAGGCAGAAGGGAAAGACTCCGCCCATGTGTCAATTAAGGAGGAGGAGTACAATAGCCGCCACCAACACTGATTGGACTACACGCTTTCTTCCTTTATCATTGTTTGCTCAGTGTTGTGCATGAATGATTCCTAGTATTTTATTGGCTGTACATTATATGTTATATATTCTGTATTTGATAAAAGGCCGTGTAATGGCCAGTTTAGTTCAGTTGATAATAAATCGTTGGACACCAACACTTCTCTCTCTTCACTTACTACGAGTTGCAGCAGTAGCAGAATGATATTTATACCAAAGTAACAGTGCGCTGTTAGCAGAACAGGGTCGGTCAGACCCCAGTAGTAGCCATACACGGCAGGGCTTAAGCCCCTGTATGAGCTTGTGTACAGCAGGGTCGGCTGTAGGTAGGGTGGCAGCAGACGGACTCAGTGCCCGTCGCCACAATCATAAAGCAGAGTAGGGAAGCAAGTTGCACTAGCCAACATGAAAAGCAGTTGTGTCGAAGTAGTACGAGTGAAAACTAATACATTACTGTTGAGCTACCAAACTTTTCACGAAATCAAGAAAGGTTTTGTCATCATGAAAACTTCTTTTCACCTGAATCATTTCATGCTCAATAATTTCTTCTCTAAAGGAATTTCATGAGGCAAAATATAATTGAATCAAAAAGCTCTCTCTCAATATTGTTGCAGCGGAATTTACCAGTCACCATAATTGAACACTACTTTTTATTGTCCCTTGCCAACCTGCAAGTATCAGGCATTCCTCCTATAATCAACTAACAAGGCGGGTAATAATTACAAGGAACTTTTTTGCTCATACAAACACTATAATCATTATTTTATTATACCAGCACAGGCCAATTGCTACCCCGGCCTAGAGTAGCTATACCAGGTCAACATCAAGATGGCTGACATAGACTGAGGGAGGAAATATAGCCTAAGGAGCTAGATGACTTGAATCCAGGCGACTACTATCCCAGAAGTGGAGAAACCAGGACTAAATGCCGTAAAATACCAAGAACATTTGGAGAGAGCAGTACCAAATTATTACAGGCTATAAGGCCAATATGCTCTGCCTCCTATTTCTTGGGACCAGTTTACTTCAACCTGGTTATCTATATACTAAAGGCTAGTATTTTCATATGTATTGTCATTGGGTAACTACTGCATTTTTTTGCATGATTGGAGTGTTTGACAAACCGGGCCAAACACTTCCTGTCACTTTCTTAAACTTTACCTATAAAAGACAGAGCTTTTGTTACGTTTTTTTGCATTGTATTACAGTACAGCATTATGATTAGTTACTATTCTATGCCACATTTTTATTCCTACAAGAATATATGTCTCTCTACTCAAATGCACTAAGTGTATTGTGAAGGTTTTCAAAGAGTGCTGACGGTTATTCTTCGTTCACCAAACAGTACCAGAGAGATTTGACCATGTGATGCTCTGTAACAATCTACTGCACTGCTCTGTTGCTCACACCTGATATGTGCCGGGTAGCTATAACCGTAGTGCAGGGTAGCTACCAGTGAAGTAGTGTAGACCCACTGCTTGGA
Organism: Cryptosula pallasiana; assembly: GCA_945261195.1. NCBI lineage: Eukaryota > Metazoa > Bryozoa > Gymnolaemata > Cheilostomatida > Cryptosulidae > Cryptosula > Cryptosula pallasiana. The sequence goes on from CALYOO010000235.1 coordinate 12,523, forward strand.
TGGTATATAGCCTACACACTACTAACCTCCGTCACCGAGGAACAACTAACAAGACGGCAACCGTCCAGACTTAATACGTAGAGGTAAGGCTTGATACACTTCATTGTATGAATGTCACAAAAGGTTGAAGGAGCTAACTGTCTGTCAAGAGCACGAAATGATCTGCCTGCTTGGGCAAAAAGCTCTCCTATTTATGGGAGCATGCGCAGCTGCAAACGCAGTTGAAGTCTGATACATATGAGTGGCTAAAGACAAGCTGGCACAAAAGAATAATTATGACACAATTCCAGCACAGGCTGGCACAAAAAAAACTAGTTAACCGTTTACAATTCAAAATACATAATGACATCATGGAAAGTTACAAGTCCTCAAGAGTACAGGCAGGCTTGGCTCATCTGTAGGTGTAGGCTTGACTCAATTTCTTCTGCTGCTACTCAGCGCTTTCAACCAAGCAAGCCCATCCTTGTAGTAGCTAGCGCTTCCCAGAATGCATTGCCTGCGCGCATTACAGTAGTGCTCTGCTGAGCTAATCTGTTTACTATGTTGATTGCAATGTAAAGTGGCCACACTACGAATTCTACTACAGTTTGTCTGAGCTGTGTGCTCATTACAGTTGCTAAAGTTGAGGGTTTTCTTTTGCAACAAGTTGCAAGTGCCATGCTGGCACAGGGTCACCTCTGGGGAATTTTTTTGAATAATTGTTGTCAGCCCCCAAGAGGCGGACTGTGTTGATGTGCTGGTAGAAAACATTTTTTCCCAGTGACGGCGGTAGTCGAGAAGTACCTGTACGCCAAAATCCCTACATTGTATTGAAAAGAGAACTAATCAAGTGAAAGTTTGGAGTAGAAATAACTTTGACAGTTTTTACGAGTGAAGATAATTACAGGTAAATTTATTAGATATAGGACGTTGCGTATAGACAAATAACTTTTGCAAAACTCCCCTTTCAAAAGTCCCAATCTCTCTCTCCTAGCTCTCCAGTCTTTAAAGTGCTTTGTCATTCCAGTTTCCGCTGTCTGCCCTCCACCAGCCAATCAAAATCCAGGTTGCCTCAAGTTCACTCTATTTCATTTGACTTATACCAATCAACTCTCATGTTTGGCTGAGCCCATTATCGACTTCCCCAGTGATAATAATAATTATTGTTACTAATAATAGTATACATTATTATTATTGTTATCATTATTGTTATCGTTGTCGCTATCGCTGTCACTATCGTTGTCATTGTCATTATTGTTGTCGTTATCATTATCATTATTTTTTTGTTATTGTTATTCTTGCTATGATTGTTGTTATGGTTATTATTGTTATTATTGTTGTTGTTGTTCTTATTGTTATTATTTTTATTATTGTTGTTGTTATCGTTGTTGTTGTTATCGTGGTTGCTATTTTTATTGTTACTAATTTTTGTCATGGTTGTTTCTGTTGTGTTGTTATTGTTGTTTTTGTTGTTATTATTGTTGTTGTGGTTGTTGTTGTTGTTATTTTTGCTGTTGATGTTGCTGTTGATGTTCCTGTTGCTGTTGCTATTGTTATTCCTATTGCTAGTTTTATTGCTATTGTTATTTTCGTCGTCTTGGTTGTCGTCGTTGTCGCCGTCGATGTCAACATCATCGTTTTTGTCGTCGTCGCCGCCGTCGTCGTCCTCAACGTCGTCGTCGTCGTTGTCGTCGTCATTATCATTATCATCATCATCATCATCATCATCATCATCATCATCATCATCATCATCATCATCATCATCATCATCATCATCATTATCACCGTTGTTATCATCATCGGTATTATCATCATAGTTATTATCATCAATGTTATTATTATTATCATCATTATTATTATCATCAATATTATTATTATAATCATTGTTATTATTATCATCATTTTTACTATCATCATTTTTATTACCATCATTATCATCATTGTTATCATTATTATCATTGTTACCATTATTATCATTATTATGATAACTACCATTACTATTATGATTATTGTTATCATTCCTATGGCTATTATTATTGGATTTCCTTCAAGAGATGTGGGTACCATTTATGCATTTGATCATTTATGCATTAAAAAACTGTAATTGTAATAATCAAATAAGAAGGATATCTAGTAGTAGTTTATGTAACATTTATCACAAAACACTTTCTTCTCGACTGAAACAAATCCTCACAATACTATCACTACAGTCTCTACTACCGTCTGCATCATCCGCTCACATGTTCCGATATTCAATAAATTATTTTGTTTATGGTCTCAAAAGATTTTTTTTTTGTTTTTTTATCATGGCTAACCTAAGCTATGGCTGCAACCTATAATATACTGAATGACAAAAAAGTTTTAGCAGCTGGAAAAGCGACATATTATTCAAAAAAAGACATGAACAAATCTTTTAGTGTTAACATCATTGACGTAGAGACTCAATATACCCGTCAGAAAAAATCTTCAAGTACTTGCTACAGATGTGGAATAAATGCAGCAAGAAACACCACATGTGGAACTTTAAAAAACAAAAAGTTATGCTACACTGTTTTTGTGACCAATTGGATGAAATTAAAGGAAACCTGCTGTGGATGGTTTATATAAAGCAAAGACAAGAACAATTCAACTCTTGAGTAACTGTTGGCAGCCCTGAAAAGGGCCATTGTGGGAGAGAGCGGCCTGCTCAGAAGGAGATGTTGAAAGTGTGGTTCAGATCAATTTCATCATCTGGTGAGGCCGCCGACACAATATTTGATAACTTTGTTGGGGTGGGACTGGCTCGGGAGGATTGTGGTGCAGGGAGCCATGATGATTGGCACACCCATTGCTTTATGGAAGGCTGATTGCGATCCCTAGTGTCAGAATAAGGCTGAGGCTTCTGATTGCTTGGTCGTTTCAGCTGCTTTAGTTCCTTTGGCAGATCTGTTTACATAGAGATGGTTTGAGGGTGGAAGAGTTGCTTATGCCCGGCCTCCCTCTCTTTAAAGGTGAAGTAAACATCACAGGCTCACAACGACTTCTCCTCCGGTGGACTCGCTCACTCTTGCCAACTCCAGAAGATATCTGCACAAAAAGCTGAACTCGTAGCAAAAGAATATGTTGGTGCCAGGGATAGATGCTCAGCAGAGATGCTGCTAAGTTGTGTCAGCAGTTATGTTGCATCCAAGTGAACAGACTGGTAAAAAATTTATCATTAGCGAGCACTGTGAAAACTCTGTTTAATGTAATCTATTCTTTGCATTGTTGTATAATGTTCCATTGTAATTATTTTCTATTGAAGATTATTATTTTATTTTTTATCACTACAAGTTAAGAATTTGTGCTTCTAATATTCAAAAACTATCATAATTGTTGTTTACTCAGTTCTGGTTCAAACATTTACTCTCAGAAGTTGTGTAAGAATGGATGTAGTGGACCTATTAAACCACGGTCCAACCAGGGACATGATTTTGAATACCACTACTACATAGGCTTGAATTATTTTTATTTGTGCCAGAGTTGGCAGTGAATAAAGTTGTGCTCATATTTTAAAAAATTCTGAATTTTTCAAAACTAACTGTAAGCCTCTGCACCTGCTCTACTCTGTGGTAGTTATAAAACCTTTTTCCCCTAGGAGTAACTGCACTAACATTAGTTTAACCTGGAAAGTCTATTGAAACTGCAAGTTAACAATGACTATTATTTCGTTGTTAGAAAACCTCTGCCTATATTACTGCTACTAGAGGTGGCGATTAATCACATGGCAAGTTAAATCATATTAAGAGTTTAGTCTAGCAACTGGGCCTGTCTCCAGTGCCTCAACTATCAACCGGGCCTGTTTCGTTCATTCAAACATCCACAGGGCCTGTTTACGGTTCACCGGCAGACTATCAACTGGACTTGTTTTTGGTCCTTCAACTATCTACTGGACTTGTCTTCGATCCACCCACAGACTATCAACTTCACCTGTTTTTGGTCCATTCACAGACTACTAACTGGGCCCACTTTTGGTCATGTTAGAGAACTGGCATAATTTTACTTCAGTGGTGGCGGTGGTGGGATGTTTCTAGAAGCAATTCCCGGAAGACTCAACCAAGAATTATGCCAAAAAGAAACACCAGACAACACCGAGAAGACGGAGATGTCACTTTCATGGAAGACATGTATGATTCATGCAGCCTTTGCACTCAGTCTGCTACTGCTACCACACTAATACCACAACCTAGTGCCATTTCTGCCCCCACCTTTGAGGAAGCCTCTGGTAGAGATGAGCTTCTACAACATTTTGGCATAGTAGTCTTTTTGAAGCATTGGAATTGAGAGGAGCACAGCCTTAAATTTGAATTGGCAATGTAGAGAGCCGCTTCTCGGGGAATACTGGCCAAAACCTATCCAAAAATGTGCCAGGATCTTAGATCAAGATACAAACTCAACGAGAGTGGTACAACAGCCATACTGAAGTCCCTAAGGTGGAGGTCCAGTAAAAACATTTACGAGGTTGCTACTCATGTGCACAAGCTAGTGGATGCTGCCTGCCCCAGCATGAACAATGGACAGAAAGAATAACAGGCGATGAAATAGCTGGTCAATAGCCTCCCTGCTAGTTCTTCAGACATTGCTGAGCGAGCTTAACAGTCGGATTCCAATCACCTTCATCAAAGCTGTTGAAACTATACAACGTTATAGTGAAATCAAACAGCAGAGTTACAAGATCAGTTCTGGCAGAAGTGATCATCATCAAAAAGTGGTTGACAAACAAGCCGAGGTATTGGAGAAAATTATGGTCACTCAGACTGATCTACAAACAGAGGCAAGACTTGAGAAGACGCTTCAATCGTTTACCTATCGGAGCAGTCTGACAGTGCTTCAAATGCCAGAAAGAAGGGCTTTTCTCCAGGGCAAGTTCTCAGCAATGGGAAAATGACCAGGTTCAGCAGGAGTAAGCCCTGTCACTGTCAAACTGTCTAAAAGGGTGATAGGAGCTAGGAGCTGTACTAGAAGCCAATGTTTCGGCATCCTTTTTGACAGCTAAAGTAGAAGTTCAGAAAAATGTCATGCTGTTGGACAGTTGCTGCTCTCAGTCCATGTCACCCACTAAAATACTACAAGCATTACCACCCTGAGCAGACACTAACCGCGAAGCAGTCTCCGCTCGAGGAATCCTTGCCGACGGGCAACAGAGAGGGATTACAGGTAAAACCTTTCTCACTTTCCGGCTCTGGTCATTGAATTTTGCTAGTTGATTCCTAATTGCAAACCTCAACAATCATGTTTCGTTTGGGTTCAATTTTGTCAATAGGCAACAGTGTAGAATAGACTTTAGCACTAACTAAGTGATCGTCAGTCAACAACCAGTCTAATGCTGTGATAATGGTGGTGGTACGCTGGCAGCAAAGGCACAAATCGAATATGAGACAGCGATACCACCCATTCAGAATACATTGTCCCTAGCCGATTGAACCAAGCACTCTCTTTTAAAATGATTTGTGTTGTCTGTTGTCTGGATTGTAAACGTGGGGTGAGAGAACGACCTCCTTACACCAACAGCGGTGCGGATAAATCCACATTAGAGTGCTAACTTTCACTGGTGTCTTGGTGGTTTTGAAGGCAGGCTAAGTGTGCATCTGTTAACAATGTAGAAGGCAAAAACCAAGAACAGATGTAACGGATACTCCCAAAACACTACAAAAAACCAGCGACACATGGCGTTCTAGGTCATCAACACCACATAAGAAAAGAGCACAACAGTTGTTGAAAGACTCTCAGTATGTGTTTAATTTGGACAACTATGACTTGGGCAAAACCACAGTGGCTAAGCATGGAATTTCTATGCTAACTCGCTCCCAGGCTCTCAAACAGCGGCCATATTGCCATGGACCTGCAAAAGAGCAAGAACTAGAAAAGCAGGTTCTAGAGTTGAAAGAGAATGGGCCAATCAAAGAAGGACACGGTGCTGCTAGGTCGCCGGTGGTGTTCGTTAAGAAAAAATATAGCAGTGGATGCTTCTGTGTTGACCACAGGAAAGTCAATTACTTCATCTAAAAGACGCTTATCCTCTACCAATAATTGATGATAGACTAGATGAGCTAGAGGGCAGCAAACTGTTTTAGCATGCTCTACCTTTCAAGTGGCCTTTGAAAATAGAGTTGCAGGACTCAGCTAAGGAGCAGTCAGCCTTTGCGATGGTGTTCAGTTCTTTGGGAATGGCAGGTGTTATCCTTCGAATTTACTTCTGCTACTTCGACATTTGAATGGCGATTGAAGTTGCATTGAGGGGTTTACATTGGCGAACGCTCCTCATCTATCTGGATGACATCATGTGTTCTAACAGACTTTAATACTCATCTGTAGCAAAAAAAGAAGGTCTCCCCAGACTCCAGGTAGCTGGGTTGAAGTTGAAACTATCCAAGGGTAATCTCTCTGCTGATCCAGGTAGTATCTTGGCCATGTTGTTTGTGCACAAGGGATGGAAACCATTGAGGAGAAGATCACTGCGGTAAAAGACTGGCTAGCACAAGACTAATGTTCAAGCTTTCCTGGGGGCATGTGGGTTTTGCAGGAGGTTCATTTTTACTACTCTGGGTTAGCAAAACCTCATTCTCAGATGTGTTCACCGCTCTACCTGTTCACTGGGATGTTGGATTGTCAAGAAGCCTTTGAATCACTCAAAGAACAGCAACTAAATGCCCCATTCTTGGCAGACCCTGATCATGCTCAACTTTTTATATCAATCAGTGATGCTAGCCATGTGGCTATGGGGGGTTGTACTGTCACAAGTACAAGAAGTTGCAGAGTGGTTGGTGGCCTGCTACTCGAAAACTAATTCGTCCCAAGAAAAAAACTATCGTGCAACCCGGAAGGAGTTGCTGGCGATTGTGAAAGCAGTCCAGCATTTCCCTCCACACTTTTATGAACGTGGGTTTATCATCTGAACTGATCATGCTTCCTTGCTATGGTTGCTAAAAACGTCCACCCCCATTGGTCAGCTGGCTAGGTTGATGCAGGTGCTCTCAGAGGTCAGTTTTGACTAGAGTTAGGCAAAGAACTTAAACACAATAACGCTGGTGGACTCAACAGACTTTTTTATGTAGATTGCAAACAATGTAGCCAAATGAGACCATCTGCAACCCAAGTGGCTTAGATTGGCTGCGCTGGCAATCGGTGCTCTGTTGCAGAGGAACAGCGTAGATGTCCCGAGCTAAAGCCTCTGTTCAACATCCCAGAAATTGGAGGGGTCGTTCCACCACCTACTATTAGCAATATCTCATCAGCTCTGCTGAGTAGAAAAAACCAGTTGAGTATTGCAAATGATGCCGCCCTAAAAATCACCCCGGATCTCAACAATCGACCACACATTGTGCAGGTCTGTCCAAACGTTTGGAGAGAACAGCTTATTCAGATGCGCATCAACAGGCACATCTAGGCTTCGATTAAACACTGGAACAGTTTTGTCAACAGTGGTACTAGCCAGGCATGACCAGTGAGGTTAAACGGCAAATAGCAGTGTGTCAACAATGGTATCAAGCTAAGGCAGCCTGGCACCAACACTCACAGGAAGACAAAAATTTCTGGGCTGGTCGCCCACGGCAGGTTGTAGCCGTAGATCTGGGTTGTCTATTTCATGAAACCACTAGTGGAAACACTCAGATTCCTGTTCTAGCATACCATCTCACACGCTTGTATGATGCCATACCATGATGCCATACCCATGCAGGATGGTCAAGCCAATACAGTGGTTCAGGCGGTAAAAGAAATTGGCTTCGCATATTTTGGCATACCAGAAGTCCTCCACTCCAATCAGGGACGTCAATTTCAATATATGTTCTTTCAGGTATGTTGTGAGCTATGGGGTGTGTAAAGACTAGAGCTGCACCATATCATTTTCAGGGAAACTCAGTGGTGGAGACACTGAAACTAACTCTCAGAAATTCCCTACATGCACTGCTAGTAGGCATAGAGGACAAGGAATGGGATACATTACTGCCACAGATCATGAGGACCAGCCGGGCCACCCCTCATCGGATAACAAGAGAAAAACCCAACTACCTTATGCTGGATAGGGAGACTGCCCTTACCAAAGATCTGTTGCTATCCCAACCAAATAAGTTGCATGTACCAGTCAATGAGCATGCACTGCAACTGCAACACGACATGGCTGAAATTGTGGAGCGACTGCGAAATCGCCAAGGCTCCACCCCTAGATTCGGGTGGAGTGAAGAACCACCAAGCTTTAATCCAGGAGACAAGGTGTGGTTAAAATCCTCCTATAACTATCAGGGCCTAGGTGCCAAATTACATTGGAAACATGTGGGCCCCTACACAGTGAAGACCGCTCTACCTTACCAAACCTATGAAAATGAATGCAATGAGAAACTTTCTGTACAGCATGGAGGGTGAATTCGATACAACGCCGGTAGACCTTTGCCAAGTGATTGGGAGAAGGCATTGAGAGCAGCCAAAGTAAACCCACCAGCCATAATAGACAAAACTATTCTGGAACTCAAAAACAACGATGTTTCTGTTCAGGAGGCTAGCCAAAAGCAACAGCAGGTCAGACCCAGCCGGCAGCTCCGTTTTCCAAAACCAGACAGTTGCATACTGACCTCGAGAAGATTGGTGTGAGCCAATTTTGCTTGGATTTTGCACCAAATCGGCGACAGAAGGAAGTCATAAAGGAGATGATAAAGTAAACCTGTTGCGGAATGTTGGTAATAGGCCTATTACAAGAATGGTTTAACTCCTTAGTAGTGGCTGGTGGCCCTGAACAGGACGTTGTGGGAAAGAGCAGCCTACTCAAAAGAACACGTCCCAAGTGTCGTTCAGACAAATGTCGTTATTTGAAGAGACCACCATCTTTGATGACACTTTGGGACAGGACTGGCTCGTGAGGATTGTGATGCAGGACGCAATGGTGGGCAGTGCAACTATTGCTTTATGGAAGGCCAATTACGATCCCTATTGTCGGAATAGGGCTGAAACTTCTGAGGGCTTGGTCTCTCCAGCGGCTTTGGTTCATTTGGCAGATCTGTCTGCGTAGAAATAATTTGAGCATGGACGATGTACTTATGCTCAGTCTCCCTCTCTTTAGAGGCGAAGTAAACATCATTGGATACACAATGACCTCCCCTTCGGTGGACTCACTCATGCTTTCCCAACTCTCGAAGACCTCTGCACAAAAGCTGAACTAGTAGCAAAAAAACATGTTGCTGCCGATGGTAGATGCTCAGCCCTGATGCTGCTAAGTTATGTCAGCAGTTATACAGCAGCAAAGCGAACGCACTGGTAAAAAAGGCATCAATAGCCAGCGCTGTGTAAACTCTGTTTAATGTAATCTATTTTTTGCATTGTTGTATAATGTTCCATGGTAATTATTTCCTATTGAATATTGTTATTTTATTTTTGTAGACTACAAGTTACGAATTTTTGTCGTGGATATTAAAAAATTATCATAAGTGTTGTTTACTCAGTTCTGGTGCAAATAATTACCGTCAGAGGTTGTGTAGAAGCAGATGTGGCTGAATTCTTAAAATCTTGTCCAATCAGGGTCATATTTTTGAATACTACTACTACATAAGCTTGAATTATTTTTGATTGTACCACAGGTGGCAATGAATAAAGTTGTGTTCATACTTTAAAGAGTTCTGCATCTCTCAAATCTAACTGTAAGCCTATGCACCCACTCTAATACATGGCAGTTGTCAGACTTACATCTCATAATAAGTAGTAACTGCATAGACACTAGTTTAGCCGGGCAATTTATAAGTTATAGTAGTTGCTCTAGAGTTAATTAAAGATAGAGATTGACATTGTAGCTTAAAAGGCCTCTGCACTCACTCTACTACATGACAGTTACAAAAATCTACGCCTCATGGTATTCACTGCACTAATATTAGTTTAGCCGGGCAAGTCTATTGATGCTGCAAGTTAACAGTGACTATTAGTTCGTGCTTAAGTAAACCTCTACCTAAGTGACTGCAACTAGAGGTTGTGATTAATCACACCGCAAGTTGAATCTCAATAAGAGTTTAGTCTCTCAACCGGACTGGTCTCCGGTCCCTCAACTATCAACCGGGTCTGTTTTTGGTACTTCAACTATATACCGGGTCTATATGTTTTCGGTGGTAGTGGTAGTACTAGCTACTAGTGGTGGTAGTAGTAGTTATTATTTTTTCCCGTAGTTGGTAGGTGCAGGCAGTTAGTAGTAAGTGGTTGTTGTAATTGTATTATGATTTTTTGTGAGTATAACAATCTTGGCAATAATTATGACAAGTTAATTGTAATGATAATAACAAAATTAATTATAAAATAATAGTTGGCAGCAAATGGTTATTTATAGTTTATCCTGTTTATCGTTTTTTTGTTTCATTCTTATCATCAGTTCATTTTTGTTATTGTTATTGCTATTGCAATTGCTGTTGCCGTTGCCGTTGCCGTTGCCATTGCTGTTGCCATTGCCGTTGTCGTTGCCGTTGTCGTTGCCGTTGCCGTTGCTGTTGCCGTTGCCCTGACCCTTACCCTTGCCCTGCCGTCGCCGTCGCCGTCGTCGTCGTCGTCGTCGTCGTCGTCGTCGTCGTCGTCGTCGTCGTCGTCGTCGTCGTCGTCATCGTCGTTGTCATGGTCATTGTCATTGTCATTGTCATTGCCATTGCCATTGCCATTGCTATTATTATTATTATTATTATTATTATTATTATTATTATTATTATTATTATTATTATTATTATTATTATTATTATTATTATTATTATTATTATTATTATTATTATTATTATTATTATTATTATTATTATTATTATTATTATTATTATTATTATTATTATTATTATTATTATTATTATTATTATTATTATTATTATTATTATTATTATTATTATTATTATTATTATTATTATTATTATTATTATTATTATTATTATTATTATTATTATTATTATTATTATTATTATTATTATTATTATTATTATTATTATTATTATTATTATTATTATTATTATTATTATTATTATTATTATTATTATTATTATTATTATTATTATTATTATTATTATTATTATTATTATTATTATTATTATTGTTATTGTTATTGTTATTGTTGTTGTTGTTGTTGTTGTTGTTGTTGTTGTTGTTGTTGTTGTTGTTGTTGTTGTTGTTGTTGTTGTTGTTGTTGTTGTTGTTGTTGTTGTTGTTGTTGTTGTTGTTGTTGTTGTTGTTGTTGTTGTTGTTGTTGTTGTTGTTGTTGTTGTTGTTGTTGTTGTTGTTGTTGTTGTTGTTGTTGTTGTTGTTGCTGTTGTTGTTGTTGTTGTTGTTGTTGTTGTTATTATTATTATTATTATTATTATTATTATTATTATTATTATTATTATTATTATTATTATTATTATTATTATTAGCCATACAGATATAATCTGTATGGCTATTGTTTTAGTAGGTTTTATTAGCCATACAGATATAATCTGTATGGCTATTGTTTTTGCTGGTTTTATTATTATTATTATTTTTCTTTCGCAAAGTTTCTTCTTCTATAACTACAGATTCGCTGATCAGAACTCTCTAAATATTAGTTGGTTACGTAGGTGCACATCTCGAGATTAACGAAATATTTTTTTTCAAGTTGCGAAAGTCACCATGTCACAGCTATTCCACTTTCCGCAAGCCTCTTCAACAGCCGATTTTGTTCAATAAATGCTAAATAGCTCTGTCATTGTTCATCCAAACTGCATGATTTTTATACGAGGGTGTGCAGCTATGGTAGATGTACACAGGCATCAAAAGTTTTCAATAGTAAGTTTACACGTTTTTCAAGGAGAGGCAATTTTTAATGATTTTGAGAAAATTTGAACTTTTTTGCTGGAAGAAATTCCAATCTAAACTGTGGAAATACAAGCAGATATGGCGTGTTTTCTCACAGGAGGGGCCTATTAGGACGTTATGTCATGACACGACGTTGTTGAGTGAACTGCAGTTTGATCAACAACGTCGCGTCATGACACAACGTCATAGTCTGCTGGAAGAAATTCCAATCTAAACTGTGGATATACAAGTAGATATGGCATGTTTTCCCACAGGAGGGGCCTATTACGACGTTATGTCATGACACGACGTTGTTGAGTGAACTGCAGTTTGATCAAGGACGTTATGAAGTGAGCTGCGTCATGACACAACGTCATAGTCTGCTCAAACGAATAGGGCATTAGCATTGAGTAACTTACTTGGAATGTTGCCAAGTGCATGGGTACTATGACAGACCATTTAGAGAGTTGCCTACCACCTCGGAGAAGACAACTCCAAACAAAAGACTTACATTGCTCTTTAACTTTTGAATCGTTTGTCGCAACTCACTAAAACTTTTTTTAATCAAAGCCATGTGTGCATGTCTTACAGCCAATAATGCCGCATACAATGGTTTCACACCGCAACACGCTGTTCCATTAAAACTCAAAGCAATACCAGTTTTTATTGATTGTTACGTTGATCATAACCAATCTTGGAAAAAACTTCAATTCAGTCACATCGACTAACATTCCGCAAAAAGTAATGAATGAACAGTAGTAATATATGAGCAGAACAGTGTTGTTTGTGTGTATTGATGTTTCACATTATACAGAGAGGACAACTCCCAAGTTAAATGTACATATATCATCAAATTGCGCAGCTTGTCTCATCTAAATGTTATGTTCTGTCACTATAGTAACTGCCTAAAAACTTTAAAAGTTTTGTTGAGAGAGTAACTCCAAAAATAAACCAGTTTCTGTCTTGACAAGGGAAGTTAGTCGTGTAAAAACAACTGGATGCGTTCATAATCATTCAAACCATGAGCTGCTTACTTGGAAAGCTGCCAAATTACTTTGCAACATGTAATTTCATTAATAATTGCGTTTTTAATCACATACCGAGAGGATAACTCCTCAAAATATGCATTTTTCTCCATAACTTTTGAACCGTAAGTGGAAAATGGATCATTCTTTTTTCGTCAGACTGAGCATCTGTATGGCTTTTAATTTTTCTTCAGAAAAAATAACTTTTTCTAGTTATTATTATTATTATTATTATTATTATTATTATTATTATTATTATTATTATTATTATTATTATTATTATTATTATATTTATTATTATTATTATTATTATTTTTCTTTCGCGAACTTTCTTCTTCTATAACTACAGATTCGCTGATGGGAACTCTCTAAAAAATAAATGGTTACGTAGGGACACATCTGAAATTTTATGAAAGTATTTTTTCTCGAGTTAAGAAAGTCACGGTGTCACAGGTATTCCACTTTCCGCAAGCCTCTTCAACAGCCATTTTTGTTCAATAAATGCTAAATAGCTCTGTCACTTTTCATCAAAACTGCATGATTTTTATGTGAGGGTGTGCAGCTATGGTAGATGTACACAGGCATCAACATTTTTCAATAGTAAGTTTACAAGTTTTTTCAAGGAGAGGCAATTTTTAATGATTTTGAGAAAATTTGAACTTTTTTGCTGGAAGAAATTCCAATCTAAACTGCGGAAATACAAGCAGATATGGCGTGTTTTCTCACAGGAGGGGCCTATTAGGACGTTATGTCATGACACGACGTTGTTGAGTGAACTGCAGTTTGATCAACAACGTCGCGTCATGACACAACGTCATAGTCTGCTGTAAGAAATTCCAATATAAACTGTTGGAATACAAGTAGATATGGCAGGTTTTCTCACAGGAGAGGCCTATTAGGACTTTAAGTCATGACACGACGCCTTTAAGCAAGCAGCAGTTTGATTAACAACGTTATGAAGTGAGCTAGTCATGACACAACGTCATAGTCTGCTCAAACCAATAGAGGCATTAGCATTGAGTAACTTACTTGG
>CALYOO010000235.1:31531-58208 GCA_945261195.1 Cryptosula pallasiana
GCTGTACCCAGAAGAGAACGGTGTGTATGTGGGGTTTAAACGCATGGATGAGGAGACAGGACACGAGATTGATGTTGATGGAACCGAGGGTGAATTTTGGTGTAAGTTCTTAGATTCCCACTGTTAAAAGTTTTCGGTAAACAAAAAATTATCTCGTACAAGCCATTACTATTTTATCATCGTCAAATTCGACTACCTGATTAACAAATTTACCCCCCACACAAATGAAAGAAAATGCATACCTGCGGTTGAGGTACTCACTACTTTTTATGTAAAGAGCCACTGTACATGTGTGTGCTCCACATCAACCAAGACTTTTTGTACGGTTGTTGGTCCTGGAGATTTCAAGTCCTTACAAAAAAAACCTTCAAAATATGATGGAGTAAGCGCATATCGTAACATGCAGTGGCTGATTTCTATTTTGTAGGAAACTGGAAGATTCTGGTTCCATGAAACTTCCATCTCGGACAGCGCCGAATTCATAGGATGAATTATGCTTATCGTGATCATCTGACGAGATCCTTCAGTTGAGAGAGCCATTTCAAGGAGACTGAACAAATCATATGTGCTGACCGGACGTGGATCTTATTGAAATACAAAGATACAATATTATATATGTACTACAAAATTTTATTATATATGTTGGTTATATTAAAAAAATGTTTGTCTATAGTAAAAAAAATGCTGCCAAACACACCCACTGGTCACTGTTGTACAAGCATTTCAGGTTCTCAACTAGTCACTGCTGCAGTTACTTTGAGTATGAAGTCTTCCACATGGTGTAAAAAGATATTCTAGTGATATGCAAAATTTCCCTACATGTGAGACCCAGGCGCAGCATAATAATCTTTGGAATATATCTTTTATCTAGCCTTCAGCTTTGCATTTACAAACATGCAACATTAGTTTGCAATGCAAAATCTTGCGAATTGAAAATTCAACAAATGGGAATAGCAGCATGTCTATAACTTGGTGATTCTCATCAGAAGCGCTTGTATTTCAAATAGTCTGCTTTTGATTTCTGTAAGTCCTGTGGCTTCTCTCTCCCTTTTGAGATCCTCACAACAGTATACTAAAATCAATAACAAATATGAAATGATCTAACAACTGACATCCTAAAATCATTGCCTGTCTTCAGCCGAACAATATTCTCGACAAAGCATAAATTTTACAAACAACTAATATTTGCCTGACAAAATACTACAAGGCAAGTCAAAATGTAACTCAAGTGTTCAGCGATTTGGCCATCCAGTGGCTTTGGGTCATCTTTTCCCTGAATAATTGACACTGGCCCAATGATATTTTTGCTATGAGTGAAGTGCTATAGAACTCACTCGTCCGACTTTTGGGTAAGGAGGTTGTGGCTGGGCTGCTAGTCTGATAATATCTGCCAGAATGGTTTCTCTAAATGTGTACGTCTTAGGCGGGTATATCTTGAACCATCGGTAGTCCTTGGCAGCCTTTAACCAACTTAGTCTCAGCTTGGGAGTTCCATCACTCTCTGTAAAAAATCTCAGTTAGTTGATATCTCAATTTTGATTCGTTAAGCCTGGTTCACATACATCGTAGATGGCTCGCAAGTGATCGCGGATCCCTCGTGCGACGGATCTGCGATGTATGTGAACCTGGATTTCCTGTGGCTCGTAAGACGTCGTAGAGGCTCGTAGAAAAGTTCAGCTGAACAAACTTTCGTGCGACCGTGGTACGATAGAGAGTAAATTTTCTTACTTTCTTTTCAAAAACCACATTCAGGTCAAGATTGCTCATGTAAAAATGACTGCCATCAAAAAATTATAATAAATAATAAAATTATTATTGCTTAACTATAAATATTGATTATTATTTATTATTAATTTACTGTGTGAAATATTGTGAAAATTGATTTAAATGTACAAATATATATATTTTCATTAAATTTTTATATAATAGCATGATTAGCATATTATTATAAATTGAGGTTCAAAATTTTATATCAAGATATGGTAAAAAATGATAATGCACCATTGAACAACAGTTAAAAATTTAAATAAAAAATATGGAATAACATTTAATGATAATATGAGCAAAAATGTAATAAATTTTTTATAACTGGTAAAAATAATAAATTATTTGGTGTAATTGAACAACGATAATAATTTATTTAGTATGTATATAGTCGTTGGTCAGTGAAGACGTGTTTCGAGATTTTATCACCTCCCAGTCAAGAGAGTGATTATACCACTTGCGATTGTGGGTTTGCCAAGTTTATGTGAACATGTATCGCGGATCCGTCGCACGAGGGATCCGCGTTCACTTGCGAGCCATCTACGATGTATATGAACCAGGCTTTACATTTTAGCATCAATTTCTGTAACAAGTTGATTTTACCTGGTTTTTAAAAATTGACTGTGTTACACAAAGTACCCCACAGAACCATACACACATTGGCACCTATAAAAATGCTGTTGTGGTTATTTCAGTTCTGATCAAACAGGGCCTCAAATTGTACTGCTGTCCCATTGGCAAGTGTAATTATGATCTTTTGTTGCATTACAGCAGTCATGTGATAGCCCACTCACCTTTCAAACATTCTCTGTGGGCATTCTCGTCGTGATCAATAACAGCCTATTGAATCCTTCCTGTGAAGCTTGCAGGGTCGAAGTCTATCCTTTAGACACATATGTTAGAAGCATGGAGTGGAAATTCTCCAGCTTTCCAGTGTGTTGACCATGGGTTGTCATGCTCAGCTGCTTGAGAAAATGTTCACTATGCAGTTGTTCCATCAAAACCTGATGTGCTGGGTCACCAGGGTTCTAAATATGTCAGAGAGTCATGCTCCTCACTAAAATGAGAACCGTGACATTATATCATTATAACAGACATACACACCAGCTTCCACGCTGATCGTTCTCATGATGATACTATTGAAACTGCCAATGCCCAGTCTGGTGTGCTGAATAATACGACCTGTCTGTCAACAGGCACGTTGGGAACTGCCGTGCATTGAGGATGAAACTCAAAACAATCTACCCCACACGCATTTGCCTTAGTTCACAAAACAAAAACACTTTTTTCTGAAATTTAGTGATAAAATTCTGAGGAATAAATGAAAATGGGACATTGTTGAATTGATATCTAATATTGTATAATATATAAGAAAATCTAATAATAAACACATATATTTGTTTTTTTAAATATTATTATATCTGTCTGTAGGCTACTTCAAGAAAAGTAATAAAGGCCAAAATTGCACTCCACATTACAAAAGCATAAAAAAATGCCATGCAGTAGGGTAACAACAAAATTGTCTCCCCTTTGGAATCAGCAGGTCTGTCAATGCATTCCAGAAATAATTCTGCACTAGTAGAATTAGAAACAGCGTTTGTCAGTGAGCTATGATGAATAATTAATAAAGTAACATTAGTTATTAGCAACTAATAAAATGTGTTATTATCGTAGTCTAATAAATAAAAATTATTTCATAAAATTGATTTTTCATCTATTGTTGCACAACTATTATTAATAACTATTATTATTGCTAACAACAATAGTAGTAATTTTATTATTATTTTAGCTCGTTATTATTCATTGTTAGTTATTACTATGGTTATGAAACTTTCCCTACAAAAAATCTGCAATATATTTATGTAATAATAATTACAATAATCATGTTTCTTGAAACAAAAAGGTGTAATTAATTATTATTACTTACTGCAGTGATTATGAAAATCGTTATTATATCATCATTATAATAATAATTATTATTATTAAATTATTAATAATCAAATGAAAATAAAAATTTATTAATAATATTAATTAAACCTAAATAAAATATTATTATTTAGATTATTTATAAGTTATATTATTATTATTATCAATCATCATCATCATTATTATGGTAGCAGTCCACTAACTAAAAGACAACCTCATCATCATGAGCTGATAATTATTATTATATTATTACTATTCATTAATTAACTATTGTTATTATGGTTATTTTTATTATTATTAGTAGTACTACTACCAGTAGAGTAGTAGTAGATAGATAATAATTATTATTATGATAATAAACAAATAATAATTAATAATAATTATAAATAAATAATAATAATAACAATAAGAAGATAGATAATAATACTCACCCGAGGAACCAAGAGTTGGAAAATTCGAGCTGTTTAGGAGGTATCCTGTGATATAGAGATGTCTATCCTTTCTACTAAATCTATCACATCCCCAAAAAATCTGATCGGCATTGTGATTATTTATTTATTATTTGTAGTAGTAAAATGCACTGCTCTGAAAAGCACGCAGTCTTCTCTAATAATCTTGTATCTCGCACAGTCCTGTCCCAGAATCCTAACGTTTTTCCTTATGTAAGAGTGGAGGAGGCATCGTCCCTCAAAAGTTTAAACATTATCACCTCCAAATGACTCTCAGTCTAAAGTCATGCGCAGAACACATCCGGATCAAATTTGACCTATATCGGTTGTAGCCAAATAGGTCACATGTTTTGGGGCTCAAAACTCCAAAAGTGGGGCCCAGGCAATTGTTGTATATTGATCAACATGCACCTATCATGTAAAACTAGTGATTGAGCATCAGTTAAAAATAACTGGACTGGTCCTTTAATATTTACACTAGACATACAAATATACATATATACACTAGATATAGAACTCTACATATAAACAGTTGATATACAACTCTACATATATGCACTAGAAACATACCTCTACATATAGACACTACAAACACAACTCTACATATACACACTGGATATAAAACTCTACACAAAGACGCTAGATATAGAACTCTTCATATGTACACTTGATACATCACTCTTCATATATACACTAGATATAGAACTCTACATATATAACCTAGATATACATTTCTACATATATACACTTGATATACAGCTGTACGTACAGACACTATATATAAAAACTTTGCATTTAGGCACTAGATATACAACTCTTCATAGATACACTAGATATACAGCTGCACATCAGGACAGTAGATATACAACTCTACATAAACACACTAGCTACATAACTCTACATTTAGTTACTAGATATACAACTATACATAAATACACTAAATGTAGAACTCTACATTAGGTCAGTTGATATACAACACAACATATAGACACTAGATAGACAACACTACATTTATACACTAGATATACAGCTCTGCCTGTAGACCTAGATATACAACTGTACGCATATAGACTGGATACATAGGTCTATTAATAGACATTAAATATATCATTCTACATATAGACAGTAGATGTAAAACTCTATATATAAGCACAAGATACATACTTCTACATATAGACATCAGATATACAACTTTACATTTATACACTAGATTAACAACCCTACAAATATACACTAGATAAACAGCCCTACATATAGACAATAGATATACAACTCTGAATATATACAATAGATATACATCTGTACATTTAGTCACTAGATATACAACTCTACATTTATACACTAAATAAACAACTCTACATATATACACTAAATATACAGCTCTCCATGTAGACACTAGATATACAACTCTACATTTATACACTAGATAAACAGCTTTACATATACACACTAACTATACAGCTCTACATATAGACATGAGATATACAACTGTACATTTAGACACTAAATTAACAGCTTTACATATATACACTAGATAAGCAGCCCTACAAATAGACACTGGATAAACAACTCTTAATATATATAATAGATATACATCTGTATATATAGACACTAGATATACAACTCAACATTTACACACTACGTACATAATTCTACATATAGACACTAGATATACAACTCCGCATTTATACACCAGACAAACAGCTCTACATATATACACTAAATATAATGCTCTACATATAGACACTAGATATACAACTTTACTTTTATACACTAGACAAACAACTCTCTACATTTACACTAGATATACAACTCTACATATATACACTAGACATAAAACTCTACAGATATACACCAGATATACAACTCTACATATATACACTAAACACATAACCTTACATATAGATGCTAGATATACAACTCTACATTTATTCACTAAATATACAACTATACATATAGACACTAGATATACAACTATACAAATGAACACTACCAATACAACTATACATAGATACACTAGATGTAAACTCTACATATGGACAGTTGATATACAACTCTACATATGGACATAAGATACTCAACTCCACATATATACACTAGATATAGAATTCTACATGTATACACTGGATATACAATTCTACACATGGAGATTACATATAGAACTCTACATTTAAACACTACGTATTCAGCTCTACATAAAGACACTAGATAAACGACTTAACATACTAATGCTAAATATACAGCTCTACATATAGACAATAGATATACAACTTTAGATTTATACACCAGATTGGCATGTTAACATATAGACACTGCATATACAACTATACAAAGATACACTAGGTATACAACTGTACGTATGGAAACTAGATAAACAACTCTACATTTATACACTAGTATAACCACGTTGCATATATACACTATATACACAGCGCTACATATAGACACTATGTATACAACTCCACATATATACAATAGATCTACATCTGTACATATAGACACTAGATATACAACTCTAAATTTATACACTAAATACATAACTCTACAAACAGACACTAGATAAACAACTCTACATTTATACACTAGTATAACAACGTTGCATATATACACTAGATATACCGCTCTACATGTAGACACTACATATAAAACTCTACATATAAAGACTAGATATACAACTCTTAATATCTACACTAGATATGCAACTATACATATACACACTAAAATTAGAACTCTGCATAGTGAGAGTAGATATACAACTCTACATATAAACACTAGATGTACAAGTATACATATATACACTAGAGATAAAACTCTACATATAGACAGTAGAGATACAACTCTACATACACGCACTAGAAACGTACCTCTACATATAGACACTACATACACAACTCTTCATGTACACACTAGATATACAACTCTACATTTAGATGCTACATATACAACTCTTCATATATACAACTGATACATCAATCTTCATATATACACTAGATATAGAACTCTACATATATACACTAGACTTTTGTTTCTGCATATATACACTTGATATACAGCTGTACGTACTGACACTAGATATGAATTTTTGCATTTAGGCACTGGATATACAACTCTTCATATATACACCAGATATACAGCTGCACATCAAGACAGTAGATATACAACTCTACATAAATACACTAGCTACATAACTTTACATTTAGTTACTAGATAAACGACTATAAATATATACACCAGATGTAGAACACTACATATGGTCCGTTGATAAACAACTCTACATATAGACACTAGATATACAACTCTACACTTATACACTAGACACACAGCTCTGCATATAGGCACTAGATATACAACTGTACGCATATACACTAGATACATAGGTCTACTAATATACATTAGATATATCATTCTATTTATAGACAGTAGATATAGAACTCTATATATAAGCACAAGATACATCACTTTACATATAGACACTAGATATACAACCCTACATATAGACACTATAAATGTGACTTGACATATATGCACTAGATATACAACTCTACATATATACACTAGATTTACAACTCTTGATATACACACTAGATAAATAACTCTAGATAGAGACACTAGATATACAACTAAATCTATATACACTAGATGTAGAATTCTACATACATACACTAGTTACACAACTATACATATAGATACGACAGAAACAACTCTACATTTATACATTAGGTATACTGCTCTATATATACACACTAGATATACAACTCTTCATATATACACTAAACATAAAACTCTACATATGGACACTAGACATACAACTTTACATTTATACACTAGACAAACAACTCTCTACATATACACTAGATCTGCAACTCTACATATATACATTAGACATAAAACTCTACATACTAACACTAGATATACAACTCTACATTTACACACTAAATACATAACTCTACATATAGACACTAGATAAACAACTCTACATTTATACACTAGATAAACAGCTATACGTATACACACTAAATATACAGCTCTACATATATACACTAGATATACAACTTTACATTTATACACTAGACAAACAACTGTACATATACACACCAAATATACAGCTCTACATATGGACACTGAATAAACAACTTTTCATATATGCACTAGATATGCAACTATACATTTATACACCAGATACATAACACTACATATATACACCAGATATTAAACTTTCCATATATACACTGCATATATAATTCTTCATATATACACCAGTTACATGACTCTACATATAGACGCTAAATATACACCTCTATGTATATACAGTAGATATACAACTCTAAATATAAACACTTGATATACAGCTGTATGCATAGACATTACATATAAAACTTTACATATAGACATTAGATATACAACTTTTCATATATACACTAGATAGAGAATTCTACATATAAACACTGGATATACAACTTTACATATGGACATTACAAATACAAATCTACATTTAAACACTACGTATTTAGCTCTACGTATAGACACTAGATATCCAACTTTAGATTTATACACCAGATTAACATCTCTACATATATACACTGGATATACAACTCTACAAAGATACACTAGGTATACAACTGTACATATGGAAACTAGATATACCACTTTACATTTATACACTAGATTAACAACTCTACATATATACACTAAATACAAAGCCTTACATACAGACACTATGTATACAACTCCACATATATACAATAGATCTACATCTGTACTTATAGACACTAGATATACAACTCTACATTTATAAACTAAATACATAACTCTACGTATAGACACTAAATATACAGCTCTACATTTATACACTAGATAAACAACTCTACATATATACACTAATTATATCGCTCTACATGTAGACACTAGATATAAAACTCCACATATAGAAACTAAATATACAACTATTAATATATTCACTAGATATACAACTATAGGTATACACACTAGATTAAGAACTCTACATTGTGAGAGTAGTTATACAACTCTCCATATAAACACTAGATGTACAAGTATACATATATACACTAGATATAGAACTCTACATATAGACAGTAGATATACAAACTCTACATATATGCACTAAAAACATACTTTTACATATAGACACTACATACACACTCTACATATACACACTAGATATACAACTCTACATATAGATGCTAGATATACAACTCTACATTTATACACTAGATGTACAGCTCTGCATATTTACACTATATATACAACTGTACGCATATACACTAGACATATAAGTCTACTAATAGACATAAGATATATCATTCTACATATAGACAGTGGATATAGAACTCTATATATAAGCACAAGAGACATAACTCTACATAAAGACACTAGATATACAACCCTACATATAGACACTATAAATATAACTTGACATATATGCACTAGATACACAACTCTTCATATATACACTTGATACATCACTCTTCATATATACACTAGATATAGAACTCTACATATATACACTAGATATTGATTTCTGCATATATACACTTGATATACAGCTGTACGTACAGACACTAGATATAAAACTTTGCATAAAGGCACTAGATATACAATTCTTCATATATACACTAGATATACAGCTGCACATCAAGACAGTAGATATACAACTCTACATAAATACACTAGCTACATAACTCTACATTTAGTTACTAGATATACAACTATACATAAATACACTAGATGTAAAACTCTACATATAGACACTAGATATACAACCCTACATATAGACACTATAAATATAACTTGACATATATGCACTAGATATACAACTGTACATATATACACTAGATTTATAACTCTTCATATATACACTAGATAAATAACTCTACATTTATACACTAGATATACAACTCTAAATACATACACTAAATATACAGCTGTATATATCGACACCACAATTACAACTTGACATTTCTACCTTGGATATACAGCCCTACATACATACACTGGATATACAGATGTACATGTAGACACTAGATAAACAGCTGTACATATAAACACTAAGTATACAGCTCTACATATAGACACTAGATATACAACTTTACATTTATACACTAGATTAACAATTCTACATATGTACACTAGATAAACAGCCTTACATATAGACAATAGATAAAGAACTCTAAGTATATACAATAGAGATACATCTGTACATATAGACACTAGATAAACAACTCTACATTTACACACTAGATACATAACTGTGCATACAGACACTAGATATACAACTCTACAATTATACACTAGATAAACAGCTCTACATATATACACTAAGTATAAAGCTCTACATATAGACACTAGATAGACACTTCTACATTTTTACACTAGATAAACAGCTTTACATATAAACACTAAACATACAGTTCTACATATAGACACTACATATACAACTCTACAAACAGACACTAAAACAACAACTCCACATATATACACTAGATAAACAGCCCCACAAATAGACACTAGATATACAACTCTAAATATATACAATAGATACACATCTGTATATATAAACACTAGATATACAACTCTACATTTATACACTAGACACATAACTCTACATATAGACAGTAGATATACAACTCATCATTTATACACCAGATAAACAGCTCTACATATAGACACTAAATATACAACTCTACATATGGACACTAAATATACAACTTCACATTTATACACCAGAAAAACAACCCTACATGTCCACACTAAATATACAGCTTTATATATGGACACTAGATATACAACTCTACATTTATACACTAGATGTAGAACTCTACATACATACACTAGTTACACAACTCTACATGTAGACATTACAGATACAACTCTACATTTATACATTAAGTATACTGCTCTATATATGGACACTAGATATACAATTCCACATACATACACTACATACACAGCTCTACATTTACAGACCTGATATACAAATCTACATTAATACACTACATATACAGTTGCACATCAAGAAATCAGATATACAACTCTGCATATATACATTACATATACAACTCTACATTTAAACACTAGATATACAACTCTACATACACACACTAAATATACAGCTGTATATATCGACACCACAATTACAACTTGACATTTCTACCTTGGATATACAGCCCTACATACATACACTGGATATACAGATGTACATGTAGACACTAGATAAACAGCTGTACATTTATACACTAGATTAACAATTCTACATATGTACACTAGATAAACAGCCATACATATAGACAATAGATAAACAACTCTAAGTATATACAAAAGAGATACATCTGTACATATAGACACTAGATAAACAACTCTACATTTACACACTAGATACATAACTGTACATACAGACACTAGATATACAACTCTACAATTATACACTAGATAAACAGCTCTACATATATACACTAAATATAAAGCTCTACATATAGACACTAGATAGACAACTCTACATTTTTACACTAAATAAACAGCTTTACATATAAACACTAAACATACAGTTCTACATATAGACACTAGATATACAACTCTACAAATAGACACTAGAACAACAACTCCACATATATACACTAGATAAACAGCCCCACAAATAGACACTAGATATACAACTCTAAATATATACAATATATACACATCTGTATATATAAACACTAGATATACAACTCTACATTTATACACTAGACACATAACTCTACATATAGACAGTAGATATACAACTCATCATTTATACACCAGATAAACAGCTCTACATATAGACACTAAATATACAACTCTACATATGGACACTATATATACAACTTCACATTTATACACCGGAAAAACAACCCTACATGTCCACACTAAATATACAGCTTTACATATGGACACTAGATATACAACTCTACATTTATACACTAGATAAACAGTTTTGCATATATACACTAAATATACAGCTCTACATATAGACACTAGATATACAACTCGACATACAGACACTGGATATACAACTTTTCATATGTACACTAGATATGCAAATATACATATATACACCAGAGACATAACACTACCTATATACACTAGATATCCAACTTTCCATATACACACAACATATATAACTCTTCATATATTACACCAGTTACATGACTCTACATATAGACACTAAATGTACAACTCTATACATATACACTAGATATACAACTTTACATATATACGCTTAATATACAGCTGTACATATATAGACATTAGACACTAAAAATGCAACTCTT
Source organism: Cryptosula pallasiana (assembly GCA_945261195.1). Taxonomy (NCBI): domain Eukaryota; kingdom Metazoa; phylum Bryozoa; class Gymnolaemata; order Cheilostomatida; family Cryptosulidae; genus Cryptosula; species Cryptosula pallasiana. Next base: position 43,977 of record CALYOO010000235.1, read on the forward strand.
CATATATACACTAGGTATACAGATGCACATCAAGACAGTAAATATACAACTCTGCATAAATACACTAGATACAAAACTGTATATTTACTTACTAGATATACAACTATACATATATACACTGGATGTACAACTCTACAAAGATACACTAGGTGTACAACTGTACAAATGGACACTAGATATACAACTCTACATTTGTACACTAGATACATAACTTTAAGCATAGACACTAGATATACAACTCTACATTTATACACTAAGATAACAACTCTACATATATGCACTAAGTATACAGCCCTACATATAAACACTAGGTATACAACTCCACATATATACATTAGATCTACCTCTGTAAATATGGACACTAGATATACAACTCTACATTTATACACTAAGTACATAACTCTACCTATAGACACTAGCTATACAGCTCTACATTAATACACTAGATAAACAACTCTACATTTATACACTAAATATACAGCTCTACATGTAGACACTAGATATAAAACTCTACATATAGAAACCAAATATAGAACTCTTAGTATATATACACTGGATATACAACTATACATATACACACTAATGTTAGAACTCTACATTGTGAGAGTAGAAAAATAAACTCTACATATAAAAACTAGATGTACAAGTATACATTTACACGTAGACACTAGATTTAGAACTTTACATATAGACAGTAGATATACAACTCTACATATATGCTAGAAACATACCTCTACATATAACCCCTACATACACAACTCTACAAATACACACTGGATATACAACTCTACATATAGATGCTAGATATACAACTCTTCATATATACACTTGATACATCACTGTTCATATATACACTAGATATAGAACTATACATATATACACTAGATATTTATTTCTGCATATATACACTTGATATACAGCTGTAAGTACAGACGCTAGATATAAAACTTTGCATATAGGCACTAGATATACAACTCTTCATATATACATTAGATATACAGCTGCACACCAAGACAGTGGATATACAACTCTACATAAATACACTAGCTACATAACTCTACATTTAGTTACTAGATATACAACTATGCATAAATACACCAGATGCAGAACTCTACATGTGGTCAGTTGACATAAAACTCTACATATAGACACTATATATACAACTCTACATTTATACACTAGATATGCAGGTCTGCATAAAGACACTAGATATACAACTGTACGCAAAGACACTAGCTACATAAGTCTACTAATAGACATTAGATATATCATTCTACATATAGACAGTACATATAGAACTCTATATATAAGCACAAAATACATAACTCTACATATAGACACTAGATAAACAACCCTACATAAAGACACTATAAATATAACTTGACATGTATGCACTAGATATACAACTCTACATATATACACTAAATTTACAATTTTTCCTATATACACTAGATAAATAACTTTACATAGAGACACTAGATATACAACTATACCTATATACACTAGATGTAGAATTCTACATACACACACAAGTTACACAACTCTACATATAGACACTACAGATACAACTCTAAATTTATACATTAGGTATACTGCTCTATATATATACACTAGATATACAATTCCACATACATACAGTAGATACACAGCTCTACGTTTACAGACTTGATATACAGATCTACATTTCTACACTAGATATACAGCTGCACATCAAGACATTAGATATACAACTCTGCATGTATACACTACATATACAACTCTACATTTAAACACTAGATATACAACTCTACATACATACACTAGAGATGCAGCTCTATATATAAACACTGCAAATACAACTTGACATTTCTACGCTAGATATGCAGCTCTACATACATACACTGGTTATACAGATGTACATGTAGACACTAGATGAACAGCTCTACATATATACACTAAGTATACAGCTCTACATACAGACACTAGATATACAACTTTACATTTATACACTAGATTAACAACCCTACATATATACACTAGATAAACAGCCCTACATATAGACAATAGATATACAACTCTAAATATTTACAATATATATACATCTGTACATATAGACACTAGATATACAACTCCACATTTACACACTAGATACATAACTCTACATATAGACACTAGTTATACAACTGTACATTTATACACTAGGTAAACAGCCCTACATATATACACTAAATAAACAGCTCTACATATAGACACTAGATATAAAACTCTACATTTATACACTAGATAAACAGCTTTACAAATATACACTAAATATACAGCTTTACATATAGACACTAGATATACAACTCTACATATAGACACTAGATTAACAACTCTACATATATGGACTAGTTAAGCAGCCCTACAAATACACACTAGATATACAGATGCACATCAACACAGTAGATATACAACACGGCATAAATACAGTACATACAAAACTCTACATTTAGTTACTAGATATACAACTATACATATACACACTAGATGTAGAACTCTACATATGGTCAGTTGATATAAAACTTTACATATAGAAACCAGATAAACAACTCTACATATAGACACTAGATATACAACTCTACATTGATACACTAGATACATAACTCTACACATATACACTAGATTTACAACTCTACATATATACACTAGACGTAAAAATCTACATACATGCGCTAGATAGACAACTATACATATACACACTAGATGTAGAACTCCACATATGGTCGTTTGATATACAAATCTACATATAGACACTAGATATACAACTCTACATTTATACATTAGATATACAGCTCTGCACATAGACACTAGATATACAACTGTACGCATATACGCTAGATACATAAGTCTACTAACAGACATTAGATATATCATTCTACATATAGACAGTAAATATAAAACTCTATATATAGGCACAAGATACATAACTGTACATATAGACAATAGATATACAATCCTACATATAGACACTATAAATATAACTTGACATGTATGCACTAGATATACAACTCTACATATATACACTAAATTTACAACTCTTCATATATACACTAGATAAATAACTCTACATTTATGGTTGCCCACGAGGCACAGCTGAAACAAACAAACAAACAAACAAACAAACGACAACTATACCTATATACACTAGATGTAGAATTCTACATACATACACTAGTTACACAACTCTACATATAGACATTACAGATACAACTCTACATTTATACATTAAGTATACTGCTCTATATATGGACACTAGATATACAATCCCACATACATACACTACATACACAGCTCTACATTTACAGACCGGATATACAAATCTACATTAATACACTAGATATACAGTTGCGCATCAAGAAATCAGATATACAACTCTGCATATATATACTACATATACAACTCTACATTTAAACACTAGATATACAACTCTACATACATACACCAAAGATACAGCTGTATATATAGACATTACAAATACAACTTGACATTTCTACCTTGGATATACAGCCCTACACACATACACTGGATATACAGATGTACATGTAGACACTAGAAAAACAGCTCTACATATAAATACTAAGTATACAGCTCTACATTTAGACATTATATATACAACTTTACATTTATACACTAGATTAACAATTCTACATATATACACTATATGAACAGCCCTACATATAGACAATAGATATACAACTCTGAATATATACAATAGATATACATCTGTACATATAGACACTAGATAAACAACTTTACATTTACACACTAGATACATAACACTACATATAGACATTAGATATACAACTTTACATTTATACACTAGATTAACAATTCTACATATATACACTAATTATACAGCTCTACATATAGACACTAGATATTCAACTCTACATATAGACGGTGGATATGCAACTCTTCATATATACACTAGATATAGAACTCTACAAATAGACAGTAGAAATACAACTCTACATATATGCACTAGAAACATACCTCCACATATAGACACTACATACACAACTCTAAATATACACACTAGATATAAAACTCCACATATAGGCGCTAGTAGTAGTATATGAGCAGATCTCCCTACCAAGTGTTTTTTTGTGGATCTGGTCTTGGAGTTTAGGCAATGGGTTACGATGTTGGATGAATTCGCCGAGTTTATATTGTATTTCATTTGAGGGGTACTTGAGTGGCATTTGAGTGGCATTTAAGTGGCATTTGAGTTTTGATTATTTTTTTACTTGATTTGAACTCATATGCCAGCTAGATTTTGAATGTACAGCATTTAAGTTTTGATACTTTTTTCACATAATTTGAACTCATATGGCATCTTGAGAGAGAGGGGAGAGAAGACAGAGAGGAGAGAGGAGAGAGAAAGGAGAGAGGAGTTTTATCTACATTGAATAACTATATTGATCAAAAATGAAATATTATATGATTATACACATTGATTACATAGTAAGTAGGGAAAATCTTCCTATATAATATAGCTAGAGTCAGTAAATACTAAGTAATACAAAGCACTACAACTTGTAATGACAATCAATGTATACATACATACATATGGTATCTTGAGAGAAAGAAAGAGAGAGAGGAGAGAGGGAGAGAGAGAGGAGAGAGGAAGAGAGAGAGAGGAGAGAGGAGAGAAGAGATATATCTACATTGAATAAATATATTGATCAAAAATGAATCATTATATGATTATATACATTTATTACATAATAAGTATGGAAAATCTTCATATATAATATAACTAGAGTCAGTAAATACTAAGTAATACAAAGCACTACAACTTGTGATGACAATCAATGCATTCATACATACATACATATGGTATCTCGAGAGAGAGAAAGAGAGAGATGAGAGAGATCTTTTAGTTTTCTATACATTCATGTACATATGGTTGATTATGTACATATTTATGGCTATATTTATATCTTTATAGAGAGAGGAGATATATCTAAATTGAATAAATACATTGATTAAAAATGAATCATTATATGATTATATACATTTATTACATAATAAGTAAAGAAAATCTCTCCATATAATATAGCTAGAGTTAGTAAATACTAAGTAATACAAAGCACTACAACTTGTAATAAATACAAAGTAATAACAGTTATTGCATAGTTTGTTCCTTCACAATAATGTTTTTGATGTACTGATGTTTGGTAAAAAAACTACATTAGTTAAGTTTTAAATTCATATGAAAAAAATTTGTGTCAATTTAGTATCTACTCCATTATATATTTACAATATTACTTTGTAATTATTAGTGAAAGAAGTTATGAAATACTGGGGAGTAATTAAGTAATTCAGTAAGGAAATTGGTTGGAATTGAAGTAATATTATTTAAATACAACATTGCTTTGCAACAACTATTAATAAAAGCAATTATGAATGTTGATGAGTTACTAAGTAATCTAGTAAAGAAAACTGATTGAAATTACGGTAATATTTGTTAAAAGATACTTGCGACATGTTTTATCAACGAAAAAATCAAACAATTTTCAAAATAATTACGATTAACTAAGTGATTCAGTAGGAAAAACCAACTGAAACACACAATATCCGTTTTGAAATATTTACAATAAACACAATTGGGTAATATTTGTTAAAAGATACTTGCAACATGTTTTATCAACGAAAAATTCAAACAATTTTTCAAATGTTTACGCGTAACTAAGTGATTCAGTAGGAAAAACCAACTGAAACACGCAATATCCGTTTTTGAAATATTTACGATAAACACAATTGGGATATTGCTGTTATCAAAGAAATCAAGCGAGTATCAAATGTTTACGAGTAACTAAGTGATTCAGTTGAAAAAAATCGATTGAGATCATTTGACATCCGTTACAAAATATTTTACGTCAAGTTACCAACGAGAAAATAAATATTTCTTAGAATATCCGCTATAGCGAGTTACGATAATTTTTACGCACCTTGAAGGTTTTCAGTCCATTTTCAGTCAGATCAAAATTTATGCGAGACGTTTTAGGTATTATTTCAGTCGACGTAATGTTACCAGTTCATTTTTAAAAAGTAATTAATTATAATATAACGCAAGTGCCCCGCAAGTGTCATTTCACTAATAAACTCATTCCAGAAAAGACATTAATCATCATCTCGCTTAATCCTATATGTTTTGATCTTTTTAATATCAAGTGTTATAAAGTCGCTCGAGAAAAGTCATTAATTACACCTAAGCACTATTTATTATCATGCTATTTCTATTTAAAACAAAACAACAAACGTCCATAGATGATGGAATTATAGGTCGAATTCAACCTAAAAAGGAAGAGAACTTGATTGCATCTATCTCCTGTTTTTTATTGTTTCTTTACATATTAGTTAATACAGATACAGCCTTCCACCAAAACGGATTTGTGGTTTTACTTTTAATCCTAGTTATCTCCGCTATCGTCTAAAAAACATGAGCAAAGCATGACTTTATCCACTTGTTTTATTAGTTAGACTGTTACTTTTTTTAAAATATTTCATTGTTTTTTGTGTGAAATACAAATAATGTATCAACATACATAGTATATTTTCTATTTTTAGGAAGCTGTTTTGTCTAATAAATCAAGAGTTATATGTTACATATACATATTTAAATGCTATCAGATATCTTTAAAGTGTTTATTACATTCCTAACTCATACTTAATGTTGTAAACTATAATTGGAGCTCTCACATTTTAATTTACTGTCTGATGATATAAAGATGGAGCTACACTACATCATTGTTTTGCTGATGATGTGTCTATATGATTGTTTGTGGTAGTGTGTGTTATAGTAGAGTATATCAATAAACTGCAATTGAACTAGTTATTAAATGCTATCAGTACCTGTAAAGTATTTTATTACATTCCGAACTCATACTTAATGGTGTAAACTATAATTGAAGCTCTCACATATTAATTTACTGTCTGATGATATAAAGATGGAACTACACCGCATCAATGTTTTGCTGTTGATGTGTCTATATGAAAATTGTTGCTATAAAAATATGTTTGAAGGATGTGAGTTGTCATTCAAATGAAATGTAAGTTTCATCCTAGCTAGTTATATTTAAAAGAGTATCAACCTAGAGGTTGTAAAATTTGTTTATCCAACGCTCTACATTCAAAAATTTTAGCTAGATGGAAAGACAGTTTACAGGGGTGTATGTGGTGGTTAAGCTTATTAATCTATCTAATCTCTATCTTCCTATTTTTTTAACCAACTTCCTAATCGTCTTCCACTTTTTTAAAAAACAATATCATTTATCATAGTAATAATCAGAAAATCAGTCTACAAATTAATCTTGATAAATGACTTCAATGTTTTGTATATAAGAGAAACTATTTTTTTAAACAGTATCAGTTTTCATTTGTACTTCATTTCAAGTATTAGTCTGCGAAACTACAAAAAAATGGCTAGCAATATTCCTACAACAAATGAGTAAGTTATTTATACTATCTTTTACAATTTTGTTGCAGTTACATTTATAAAGTTATACAAATGTATATATATATATATATATTACTTGTAGGTCTACAACCTCAAATGATGCATTAGAACTAAATATAGATGAAATAGATTTCAGTGCCATGTAAGTATATTATTGAAACTTTATTATTCAACTGTATTATATAGAGTTTTTAATTAATCACAATCTTGATTTATTGTTTTATTAAGCTCTACCGATGATGAAACAATGAAGTGGCTGGAAGAATGTTTTAAGGAAACGGAGAAGCCAAAAAAGACCAAGCCTACCACGCACATTGCCATGAGTAAGTATTTTTCTGTATTATGAAAAATGTAAATTTTTCTGTAGGTAAAATAATAACGACTCTACATTTACTACGTTATTTTTGTAGAGAAAACATCTACACGCTTTATTGCAAGCGCATGCTATGTAGGGAAAGATGAATCCTTTCTTTCCTATGATCGACACACATTTGAATGTAAGTATGATAAAAATATTATTTACTACATACTCATTCAATTTTAATAAATTTTTTTCAAAAACTAACATAATTACATTCGTATTTTCTATTTTAGTTCAAGCAGAGAACCTGCAGCTGGAGCAGTACAGAAGCAGAAGTGTTATAGATGGGGAAATAAAAGATGATAAGGAGTGCTTCAAGTGTAAGTGATATGCATTATCTTTATATACATATACCATACTCAAGACAGTTATCTATATATATATATAATGAGAATTTGTTTATTTTGCTTGTAGATATCGATAACAAAAACACAAGGTATTTTCTTTCAGTGCTTACGTTATTATTGATATCGTATTGTACAAAGACGCTGAGCGAAGCACTGAAAGAAAAAAAAGACAGTATTTCGTGTATATTTTGTGGTAAGAAGTTTAAATTAGGGAAGATGCATGAGCCTGGCCGAGTTCTTTCAAGACATTTTTTTGCTCACTTGTTTATTTTTTATTGTTTATGCGGAAAATCACATACAACTTTGAGAGAACTCCAGCAACATACTTGTATTTTGAAAACTAAAATGTTTTTTGTTGTTGATATTGCTAGTTATAATAATTTTGTTTTATTTATTAATAAAAAATATTCTGAGTTAGTTATGAACATTACTTTTCCAAAAACTTTTATGTTAGTATATCTCTATCCAATAGAAGGTTATTTTTCTGGAAACATCGATTTAGATTTTGAATTAGGGTGTAAATGGTTGGCAATAGCTAAAAAACCGGTTGCTGGAGATCAAAAGCTTTCACTTAAAACCCAGCGTAAAAAAATGAGAGCACTTATATCTTCAGATTCTGATTTTTCAGAAAACTGAAGAAAGTAATAATGACTTAATTTCTGTTGCTAGTTCACAGTGCAGTCCAAAAACCAGTGTTTTAGAATCTAATACAACAGATAACCCACAAACTCAAGTAGATTTAAAACAAAGCCAAAAGATTGATATAACTTCACTTAAATTAATTTTGAATATAAAAGATGGACTGAAAAAAAAGGGTTTTAATGATTGTGTTAAATTGAAATTAGCGTCTATTAGACAGAAAATGCAAAAAAATTCAGATTTTTCTCAAGAAGAAATTCTTGTATTAACTGCACTCTTAGGTGAGTTTTAAAATTTTTATTTCACTATGTTTTTTAATATTATCATGGCTCTGGAAAAGGCTTCATGCAACTATCCTATTTTATAATTTCTTACCACAAATTATATAGTTTAATAGGATGTTTTTTTTATAAATACTCTCTATATATATATATTACATATACATACAATAGTCTGTGTTTTTATGAATACTTTATTCATATGTATACACTTCATGTAAAATTGTTCTGTCATTAGTTTACCTAATGCATTATTTTTATTTGTTTTGTGGTTGAGAACTCCATACGCTTCATTCTTACTGTATTACTTTGCATAATATTACAAAATAAATAGTACATCAACTACCTTCATACTGCATCCAAGTGATGAAACAGTAAATTTCACATCTGTATTACTGAATCTATAGCATTGTTATGAAAAAGACTATAATTACTTAATTATTATGTCATATCGTGACAAACTATCAACACCCAATTCACAAAACTGTAAAACCTAAAGTATAATGCTTGTGGTTGTAAAAAGTCTTCTACTGTTTTTGGTTTCTCAAACAAATTATAAAACATTTTTCACAATTTTTTGTGTAAAAAGCGGAGTTGTCTTACCATTTTGACACAATGTGCCGACAACTTTTACATATTTTTTCAAAAACGAAGTTTAGAAATTATAAATGGGAGTTGTCTTAACATTTTTGAAAAATGAGACGATAACTTGAAATATTTATTTTTGTGTCGGAACATTGAAATTTTGTAACATTTTAGAGTTGTAACCCCGAAAGTTTTACAAATTGGCTAAATTACTAATGTTAAATATGAATAAAATACTTTATTACACTAAATATATACAAATTATTGCACAATACAAATAATATATAATTTAATGTTCATGAGTTGTTGCTGATAGATTTTGGCGAGCCGACGGTCATTCACTTGTACACGTATTCTATCTAAAAGCATACATAGATGTCGTTATAACAACTACATTATACTATGGTGAAAAATACGGCTATTAGTAGTTACTTATTACTAGTGAAGATTAACATACCTTAATTAAATTTCCGATATTGAAATCCTGCTAGCTTCGCTTGAAATGTGATTGTCATCTTCATTGCTTTTCTCACTATCATTGTCGACAACTTCATCTTTTTCCTCAAATTTTTTGTTTTCAGAGTCATCATCCGTCATATTATCATCTTCTTCATCAGTATAAGCATCAATGTTATCATCATCATCATCATCATCATCATCATCAGCAGCAGCATCATCAGCAGCAACATCATCATCATAACTTTTCATCAGCTCAGCATCATCAAATAGAGAAAGTCTGAAAGCTATTCCTTCTTTTTCACTTGAAGTAGATAGAAGCATCAAAGCTTCTTCAACACTCAGAATCGTGAGAATGTGTTTCTTTGTGCCGCTTTCAGTTGTCATCGTACTTTTATAGTGGATCATACCACATTCATGATTTTTGATCTTCAAAACGTTCTCAGGAGGGACAACAATCTTCCGAGTCATCAAAGATCCGTCATTCATCATGTATCTGTAAGTGACAGTGTGAGTGATACGTAAAGGCGATGTATCTTGTTTTCGTTTTCGCTGCTTCGACTTCAAATTTTTCCAAACTGAAAGTCTAGTGAATGTCAGAAGAGTGTTGACAGGAATATTATCGAAAGTGATGATATCAAAGTATGCTTGCAACTGTTTCAATGATTTTTTTCTCAAGATTTTGGCTATAACTCGTTGTTTTAGCCCTTGATGATGATTATCTCCTACAATACGTAGATCGGGTTGATTTTCTTCTAGCTTTCCCATGTACACTAGGATTTGTGAAGAGCCGGGATCAAGTTCCTGTAGCTCCACCGTAAGTTCTTTGTCAATCAGTGACTTGACTCGAATTCGATGATTGTTTTTTAAAACATATTCATAGTCCAATATACCATAATCTTAAACGTAATTAACATCGAAAACCTCCAATATCGTAGGAATTGGTAAATCCAACAAACTCACAAAATTTTCCGATTTCCAACATTCCTTTCTGCATAGCTCCTGTCATTATTCCACCCATCTTGAGCAATTCAAACTCTCTAAGTTTGTTTACGGTATTATTCTTGCTGTTGCTGAATAAAAAGGAAACTGAAGCTCGAGATAATGTCACTGTCGGTTTTTTGATATCCTCCGTTCGTTTGACTTCACTGTTCTCATGCAGATATGTGTAGTCCAGTGTGGGACTCAAAGGAGAGTCAGCTGAAACTACATGATGTTTCATTGCTATATCAGCATGAGTATTGGTGTTTGAGCGAGAAGATGTATCATTAAAGGTGTTAGGATTGGATCTTCTATCATCAATGTGAATGCCGTTGGTGGTGGAAATGATGGTTGTAGTGGAAATAGCGTTAGTGTTGTTGGTAGCTGTGGTTGGTTCAATATGGAGCTTAGGAAGTGCTTTGGAGTGTGATGTCATCATACCTGCAAAAAGTAAAAGAACTTAGTTTAATGATGTAATTATACTGAAATTATTGTTTTATTAAAAGATTGTTTTTAAAAACAAGATTCAAAAAACCTAGATGTTTCAATTAATTAAAAACAAATAATTATTTTAGTGCTTCTTACCTTGTTGCTCTCCTAATAGCTGTAGTAGATGTTGCTCCTCTGTTAGTCGCTGTAGAACTGGATGCTTTCTGTGTGAAAACGATGGCTCTTATATAGCTAAAGTTGTACTGATTAAAGCCTATGAACCCCATCTCGTTTCAATCTCTATGAATCAGCATCTTTTCACGCGAAGGAAAGTCAATGTTTTCGCGGGAATAAATGAATTATTTTCACGCGAATACAAACCAATGCTTTCGCGGGAATAAATATTTTAGTTTCACGCGAATTGAAACCATTGCTTTCGCGGGAATAAATGATTTTATTTCCCGCGAATGAAAGTCAATGTTGTCGCGGGAATAAATACTTTATTTTCACGCGAATACAAACCGTTGCTTTCGCGGGAATAAATAATTTATTTTCACGCGAATAGAAACCAATGCTTTCGCGGGAATAAATGATTTCATTTCCCGCGAATGAAAGTCAATGTTGTCGCGGGAATAAATACTTTATTTTCACGCGAATACAAACCGTTGCTTTCGCGGGAATAAATACTTTATTTTCACGCGAATGGAAACCGTTGCTTTCGCGGGAGTAATTAAATTATTTACTCCCGCGAAAGCAACATTCCATTCGCGTGAAAATAAAACTTGTATTCCCGCGAAAGCAACGGTTTGTATTCGCGTGAAAATAAAGTATTTATTCCCGCGACAACATTGACTTTCATTCGCGGGAAATTAAATCATTTATTCCCGCGAAAGCATTGGTTTCTATTCGCGTGAAAATAAATCAGTTTACTCCCGCGAAAGCAATGGTTTCCATTCGCGTGAAAATAAATTATTTAATTCCCGCGAAAGCATTGGTTTCTATTCGCGGGAAAATAAACTATTTACTCCCGCAAAAGCAACGATTTCCATTCGCGTGAAAATAAGTTATTTATTCCCGCGACAACATTGACTTTCATTCGCGGGAAATTAAATCATTTATTCCCGCGAAAGCATTGGTTTCTATTCGCGTGAAAATAAAGTATTTATTCCCGCGACAACATTGACTTTCATTCGCGGGAAATTAAATCATTTATTCCCGCGAAAGCATTGGCTTCTATTCGCGTGAAAATAAGTTATCTATTCCCGCGAAAGCAGTGGTTTGTATTCGCGTGAAAATAATTCATTTATTCCCCGCGAAAACATTGACTTTCCTTCGCGTGAAAAGATGCTGATTCATAGAGATTGACACAAGATGAGGTTCATAGGGTTTAATCAGTACAACTTTAGCTATATAAGAGCCATCGTTTTTACACAGAAAGCATCCAGTTCGACAACAGCTAACTGAGAAGCAACATCTACTACAGCTATTAGGAGAGCATCAAGGTAAAAACTTAATAAATTACAGTTTTTACTCATGCATTATTTATTATACTAAAACAACTGAAAAAAATTAATTATCTGTATTTTTTTAGATTCAACCACAAAAAATGGAAATAGTTAACAACACAGAATCAGAAACTCAGCCTAAACCTTTGACTCGAGAGGACTTGATACTTCTACAAAACCTATGCAATAAAAAAATTGAAGAGAGAGTGCGAATTATCTCAAACAATTGTAAATTCATCCAGAAAGACTTGATAAAACAGCTAAATAATTTTCGAACTGAATCTTTTCTAACATTAAAGCTCTTAGGGAATGAAGTTACATCAGACATTCAGAGATTACATTATGTATTACAACAACGACAATATCAACTAGAACAGGTAAGCACACCACAATTTCTATCGAGTTGTGCTCGTAAAGATCTTGGTCTAAAAAAAGAAACATGCAACGACAGTCCGCTCAAAGACAAGCTAGAAGGATAAGGACTCAACAATGTAAGGCACGACAAGCTACAAAAACATCTGATTAACAGTCAATTTTGATGATAAGGTAATAATTAATAAAAAAAACACTATTTAGTAAAAGTTTGTAGTTGTTTTAAATTTCTATTTAACCATTCTATACCAATACATAACTTTCATTTTTGTTTAATTATTCTATGCTAATACATAACTTTTTTTTTTAGTTTCATTATGGAATCAAAAGTACATAGAACAGAAGTCTTCCTTCCTAAGACATAACATCAGTACATCAAGTACATCAATGATGACATTGTAAAAAAGATTATGTATTAATTATCATTACAAGTTGTAGTGCTTTGTATTACTTAGTATTTACTAACTCTAGGTATATTATACAAGGATGTTTTCCTACTTATTATGTAATAAATGTATATAATCATATATTGGTTTAATGTAGTTATATCTCCTTGTTCTTCTCTCCTCTCTCTCCAAATATCATATGAGTTCGAGTATGTAAAACAATTATCAAAACTTAAATGCCCATACATTCAAAATCTAGCTGCCATATGAGTTCAAATTAAGTAAAATAATAATCAAAACTCAAATGCCACTTAAAGGCCACTCAAATGCCACTCAAGTACCCCCTCAAATGAAATACAATATAAACTCGGCGAATTCATCCAACGTCGTAACCCATTGCCTAAACTCCAAGG
>CALYOO010000236.1:0-58119 GCA_945261195.1 Cryptosula pallasiana
CAACTACACAAACAGCAGACTGTGAAGCATCTGCAATATGTAGGCATAAGAGATCTTTCCAGCCTATTGCACATGACATCATGCCATTTTACACAAGTAAAAAGCTAGGCCCACAAAATGTTGAAGCATTGATATATTCTATTGATGACTGCAAAGCCATCGGCAAATATTCAAGCAGCAAAAACCGGTTTTATATTGCCAAAAAAAACCGTACAGAGCGACCCTCTCCTGCCCCCATGGAGGGCTTTCAACTCAGAGAAAGAGAGAAGCCTCTCCCATTAACCAACATTTTTTATTTGCTGGTTATAGAGGCATCACCTACTGAAATATTCACAGTTAAGTCGATACTGGATAGTTGCATAGAGAACGCTGACAAACTGTGTTTAGATTCTACTATGGTAGTCTTCGATCAGGCGATTATGCCAAAGCGCAGCAGATTCGTTGGTCCCACCTTTCTCTAGAAAAGCGGCTTGTTGTAAGGCTCGGTGAATTTCACACAACCAATGACATTTCTCGCAGTTATTGGAAAGAGATTTGCGATGTCTGGAATTGAAGATATCCTTGTTGAAGCAGAAGTTGTTGCGCTAGGTTCGCTGAAAGGTGTGATGAATGGCCACATGTACAACCGCAGTGTGAGGTCACATAAAACTCTTTATGAAGCTCTGGCTCGGATGCAGTTACTAGAGTTTGTGGAGAGTAGTGAGCAGGTTACATTGATGGAGCTAGAGGACATTGTGCAGTCCATGTCTGACACCAGTTTGCCCACAAAAGATTACTGAGCAAGCTCAACAGCGATATGACCAAATCCAGAAAAAGTTCGAGAAATATCGAGTAGCTAAATGTCAGCAAAGCAAGACTTGTGCTTTCTGGAATTCTTATCTTAGCATGGTGATGACATTGCTGTCCTTTATCAGACCTACAAGAGAAGGCTACTGGATGTTGCACTTGGCTTCACTGCGACAGATGATACCATGGTTCTTTGCATATGATCGAGTCAACTATTCAAGGTAGCAACTTTGTTATTGTCATTTTCGCGAATTGCTGATGTAGTTGGGTGTTTTTTTGTTTATCAATGCGTAAGTAATTACATTAATGTGTTATATTTAGAACTAATTACCAATGTTTTAGGTATTCTTCTGCATACTGGATGGAAATAATAAATCTGCATAAGACTCATCCAGAGATCCACCATGAACTTATCAACACCGATGGTTGTTGGACTGTGCAGAGGCAGTCTAAGTATGGCTTCTCATCAATCGCAGCAGATCAAGCAATTGAGCAGACGCTGAACAAACAGAGCAAAACTTCCGGTGGCCTTCAAGGAGTGACTCTTTCACGGGGTAAATGTAAAACATGGATTTCATTTTTTGTAATAAAAATATTCTTTCACCAGGTTTCTTGTTGTAATAATAAGTTTTCATCCATCATGCTCTCTTATTATTAAGGCTGTGATTTAATTGAGTTATTTTTATGATTAAGGCAAACAATTTTCGCAAAAAAGTTAACGCGACTGAAAACTATCTTTTAATTAATCACCATCAGTACTGGCTTCTTCGTTTTATTTTTTTTAAACTTAACAATCGTGTTGTTTTAATAAATGGAATTTATTACCATTATTGCTTGTAATGTGTCAAGATTACCATTTCTATGACTGAGAATGAATTCCAATCCACCATGAAGTCATCCCATGCTTATAATTTTTCAATCAAAGCAAAGAAATCTGAATTATATATTGGTGAATTGGAGCTAATTATAGGTATCACAGGAGACTAATTTTGTGATTAATTGGGATCAATAAATAGGAAAATACAATTAATCTTGACTAAGTTTCTTAACCGTGTCACAGCCTTACTAATTAGATCATTTTGGACTGGCTTTAACTAAGCCTTTATCATTGATCTCATTTTAATTAGTCGTTGTTTTAGGAGCCGTACAACGGTGGATCTTGACACAGCCATACAAAAGCTGCAAGCACTGCTAAGTGTGAAGAGATGTCTGCTACTATTGGGACTGGAAGTAACCATAAGGAATCAGGACCGTCCAGGTAAATGTATTGATAGTAATAGATTTGACAAGATATAATAACAACCTGGAGTTGAAGCTAATTTTCAAACAGTAACTTATGCTACTAAATATCTGCTTGTAGAATGAGAAAAGATGAGCAGTCAATAGCAGATGTCAGTAATGTCATCAACTCTATGGTGAATCCTTGGAGCACTGATACACCCACCTTATCTCTCTCAGTTTAGGAGCTGTAGCCAATGAGAGCATTCAATCTGATCTTCTTTCTGCAGAGAATGTTGGTGAAGAAAACTCTGAACGGCTAGTTCAAAAAACCACTGATCTTTTCTCTGCTATTGCTAACTGTAAGCTAGCCACTTTCGCTTCCTGATTGAAAAGTAAGCCTGTCATCAACAAAACCGCATCGATGAACACAACAACTCGATCTATCTTTGGCCGACTACTAGTGGTTAGCAAGGAACGCAGAGTTGATCTAAAATCTGTGCTTGGAAGCTCATTGTCTGCAGTACCTGCATCACTCTCTAGCATGGATAGTAGTAATATATGAGCAGATCTCCCTACCAAGTGTTTTTTTGTGGATTAGACCTTGGAGTTTAGGCAATGGGTTACGACGTTGGATGAATTCGCCGAGTTTATATTGTATTTCATTTGAGGGGTACTTGAGTGGCATTTGAGTGGCATTTAAGTGGCATTCGAGTTTTGATTATTTTTTTACTTAATTTGAACTTATAGCATATACATTTTGAATGCATGACATTCAAGTTTTGATAATTTTTTTACATAACTCGAACTCATATGATATTTTGAGAGAGAAGAGAAGAATGAGGAGACTACATTGAATCAATATATGATTATATACATTTATTACATAATAAGTAGCAAAATATTCTTGTATAATATAGCTAGAGTTAGTAAATACTAAGTAATTCAAAGCACTACAACTTGTAATGACAATCAATGGTTGATAGTCTTTTTCTTTACAATGTTGTCATTGTTGTACTGATGTTATAACTTAGGAAGGAAGACTTCTGTTCTATGCACTTTTGATTCCATAATGAACTAAAATCAAAAGTTATGTATTAGTATAGGATGATTAAACAAAAATGTAAAATAATTACATGAATTTGAATTATAGTTCTTTTTACATTGGTTAGTTAACATTATATAGTAAAGGGAAGTAACTCACCAAGTTATATTGTTCGGTTTGTTTTTTCTTGAGCATAATTTTCATCAAGTGTTTTTGATTCTCTCTCTTCTATCTAAAGCAAAACAAAAAATAATTGCTTTATAAATAAATATTATCTAATTGGAAGTATTACTTATATCAGTTAGTTTACATTAAATAAAAAATACTCACTATGTTGTCTTGTCTGACATGCTCTTTTTGAATATAGTTTTCACCAGGGGGCGCTGGTTCTCTCAAAGATGTAGAAGATGTGTTTCCCACTCCCATTGAAAGCACTAAGACCTTGTTCTCAACAACCTCATCTGTAGTAAAGTACTTCATCTGGTTGGAAACATCAAGTTTGTTGGATAGGTTTTGAGCCGTTTCTATCGCTTGTAATGCTGTGAATGTGATTATATCATGTCGATGATAACCAAATCTACTAACTTCACGATTTCTTACAAGTATGACTCCTGTTCCAATTTGTTTGACGTTGCTAGCGTGTTTTTCAGGTATATATAGAACTCCCATCATCAAACCATCATATTGCAAACATCTGTAGTTTACCAGTAGCGCATTCATCACCACATCTCCATTAGGTAATGTTAACTGAGTTGATATTTGAGGAGATTCAAAACTGATTACACTTCCAACAGCAAATTGCGAGAGCGTTGCGATACGAACCATACTGATCAACTGAGTAGGTGTTTTTTTTTTTATTAATCTACTTAGCTGTTTAGCTTCCTCAAGGGAAATATTGGATGGGAAGTTGATAGGGTGAAAGATTGGATGCTTGTCTGAATCGAATCCCATAAAAACCACCAGTTTTGGAACATCTGGTTGTGTTGGAGCTAATTTGTTGTAATCCTCATTTCTCACCATAGACCTCACTTGTCGTCTGTTGCCAAATGTTTCGACATTGTAGCGGATAATGCATAAGTTTTTATATACATCCTCAGTTGGTTGTTCGATGGAGACTATCTCGAGAAGTGATGGCGTTTGATTTAAGTGAAGTGGTTGAAACCTTCCAATCATTACTCTGTCATTGGTATCGCAAGAATTGAGCAAACTAGCAGCATTTTTTGACAAGCAGGAAAGATGAGAAGGAGATGGTGCTTTCAAAGTCCAAGTATAGTCAATCGTTTTATTTCTATCCGAATCCCATGGCTTTGGTCGAATTGTGTTCAGTTTCCTTCTTATTATATGTGAATCAGGAGGGATATTTCCTTTATCATCAGAGTATGGTTCGAATGTTGAGAGAAATGAGGTATTACGGTCTTCATTCATATTCAGAGCGTTCAGTCGGAAGTTGGAACTGAAAAGAGAGTAAAAAATATGTAACAAATGGGTGGAATTTGAAAAATATTTTGAAAAGAATAAACTAACTAGATATTTATAAAATAAACACATAATCAAAACCATAATAATTTTTCTGATGCGTTATGGTGAAACTATTTGATCTTTTATTAATAAGAACAAAATATTAAAACATAAAATTAACTTTCTGAAGTATTATAGCAAAACTAGTTGAAGTTTTTTATCAGTATATGTTAAAGAATTATTTAGTGATTCTCA
Source organism: Cryptosula pallasiana (assembly GCA_945261195.1). NCBI lineage: Eukaryota > Metazoa > Bryozoa > Gymnolaemata > Cheilostomatida > Cryptosulidae > Cryptosula > Cryptosula pallasiana. Next base: position 4,763 of record CALYOO010000236.1, read on the forward strand.
CCTTATTGAGTTTCAAGTAAATGTAGTAGTTGGTGTGTAGATGTTGCTTCCTTGCTAGCTATTGTAGAACTGGATGCTTTCTGTGTGAAAACACTGGTTCTTAAATAGCTAAAGCTGTACTAATTAACCCTATGAAACCTTTATAATATATCTATGACTCAGCAGTTTTTTCACGCGATATTCCCGCGAAAGCTTTGGTTTTTATTCGCGTGAAATTTTTTTTTTACTCCCGCGAAAGCAATGGTTTCTATTCGCGTGAAAATAAACTATTTATTCCCGCGAAAACATTGGTTTGTATTCGCGTGAAAATAAAATATTTATTCCCGCGAAAGCAACGGTTTCCATTCGCGTGAAAATAAACTATTTATTCCCGCGAAAACATTGGTTTGTATTCGCGTGAAAATAAAATATTTATTCCCGCGAAAGCAACGGTTTCCATTCGCGTGAAAATGAAGTATTGATTCCCGCGAAAGCTTTGGTTTGTATTCGCGGGAAAATAAAATTTCTATTCCCGCGAAAGCAACGGTTTCCATCCGTGTGAAAATAAATTATTTATTCCCGCGAAAACATTGGTTTGTATTCGCGTGAAAATAAAATATTTATTCCCGCGAAAGCAACGGTTTCCATTCGCGTGAAAATGAAGTATTGATTCCCGCGAAAGCTTTGGTTTGTATTCGCGGGAAAATAAAATTTCTATTCCCGCGAAAGCAACGGTTTCTATCTGTGTGAAAATAAATTATTTATTCCCGCGAAAACATTGGTTTGTATTCGCGTGAAAATAAAATATTTATTCCCGCGAAAGCAACGGTTTCCATTCGCGTGAAAATAAAGTATTGATTCCCGCGAAAGCAACGGTTTCCATTCGCGTGAAAATAAAGTATTGATTCCCGCGAAAGCTTTGGTTTGTATTCGCGGGAAAATAAAATTTCTATTCCCGCGAAAGCAAGGGTTTCCATCCGTGTGAAAATAAATTATTTATTCCCGCGAAAACATTGGTTTGTATTCGCGTGAAAATAAAATATTTATTCCCGCGAAAGCATCGGTTTCCATTCGTGTAAAAATAAAATATTGATTCCCGCGAAAGCATTGCTTTGTATTCGCGTGAAAATAAAATTTTTATTCCCGCGAAAGCAACGGTTTCCATTCGCGTGAAAATAAATTATTTATTCCCGCGAAAGCATTGGTTTGTATTCGCGTGAAAATAATTTTGTTATTCCCGCGAAAGCAACGGTTTCCATTCATGTGAAAATAATGCTGATTCATAGCAGTGCAACTTAAGCTATATAAGAAGCACTGTTTTCATACAGAAAGCATTCACTTCATCGTTAGTAACTGAAGGAAGAAGATCTACTACATCATCATCTACTACAGCCCTCCTTCTTCATCATTTGAGTTACATAGGAAACAGCTGAAGTTCAAACAACTATGTATATAATTCATCTAATTCAAAGAACAACAAGTCTTCATTTATGATGTAAGTATTTATATTTCGTTTTAATTGTAATCAATTTAAGCGTGAAGACATTTTCTGAACAAAAAACAAGATTATTCACTATTTAAGATATCAAAAAATGTTGTATGTAAGTTTTAATTATGGTTATTCTTATTATTTCAGGGCTTCAAAATGAAAAAAGTACTCCTTCTTCATCCGAATTTTATAGAAAGCAGCTCTCAAGTTCAAACTAACTGAAGGAAGAAGATCTACTACATCATCATCTACTACAACCCTCCTTCTTCATCATTTGAGTTACATAGGAAACAGCTGAAGTTCAAACAACTATGTATATATTTCATCTAATTTAAAGAAAAACAAGTCTTCATTTGTGATGTAAGTATTTATATTTCGTTTTAATTGTAATCAATTTAAGCGTGAAGACATTTTCTGAACAAAAAACAAGATTATTCACTATTTAAGATATCAAAAAAATGCTGTATGTAAGTTTTAATTATGTTTATTCTTATTATTTCAGGGCTTCAAAATGAAAAAAGTACTCCTTCTTCATCCGAATTTTATAGAAAGCAGCTCTCAAGTTCAAACTAACTGAAGGAAGAAGATCTACTACATCATCATCTACTACAACCCTCCTTCTTCATCATTTGAGTTACATAGGCAACAGCTGAAGTTCAAACAACTATGTATATAATTCATCTAATTTAAAGAAAAACAAGTCTTCATTTGTGATGTAAGTATTTATATTTTGTTTTAATTGTAATCGATTTAAGCGTGAAGACATTTTCTGAACAAAAAACAAGATTATTCACTATTTGAGATATCAAAAAAATGCTGTATGTAAGTTTTAATTATGTTTATTCTTATTATTTCAGGACTTCAAAATGAAAAATGTACTCCTTCTTCATCCGAATTTTATAGAAAGCAGCTCTCAAGTTCAAACTACTAGGAATATCATTCATTTTAATTCAAAAGAAAGACAAGTCTTCATTTCTGATGTAAGTATTTACGTTCTATTATAATAGTAATCAATTCAAGTATATTGAAAAAAAATTGAAACCTTAGTCTTTTTTTATTTTTTTGCTATAAAGCATTATCATTTTTTTTTAGAATAACAACGAACTAGATCAAAGGAAAAGAACTTTCCAACAAAACTTCAACTTGAGTAATAACTGAAGCTACTACTTATATTATATATAAATAATGTGTCGAGTAACAAACAACAGATATGTAGCAAACACTATTTATAATGAAAAAAGAGAAATGCAAAAAACTCGAAATTGTTTTGAAAATACTAAAGACTGCGCTGAATGGATAGATGATAGTTTACTCGTTACTTCATCGTTGTTTTTACAACGAACTTTTCCTGATACCACTGCAATAACTTATGTCGTCGCAACTTATCCGGATAATCACTGTAGTCTTTTGTCATCAAAATTACAAAAAACTATTGCGCAACTTTCCCCATCGGACTTTTTCAAGTTCATTTACAATGAACTCTCTTTTTATGAAAGAGAGGCTTTAATGCTTGATGAAAGTTATCGAAGAAAATCATTTCTTACAAATTGGAGACGAGTAGGTAAACATTGTGGTGAAAACATGGCTGCAGCTGGTTTCTATAACCTTGAAAAAGACAACGCTGTTCGATGTGTTTTTTGCCAAGGGGTATTACTAAACTGGAAGGATGAAGATGAACATCCGATGAAAGAACACGCTAAAAGTTTTCCGTTTTGTCGATTTGTTAGAGGATTTAACACTCACAATCGTCCGTATAGACCTAGGAAACTACTTGCAGATGAAATGAAAAACATCTCAATTGTCAAAAGTTATACGATGGAAGAACAAAAGATCAGAAGAGGAGATTTAACTGCAGAAGTATTACCTCTAGGTATATCAATTGATCGTGCTGATACACCACGTTTTGCTACTGAAACATCTAGAGAAGACAGTTTCAAACAATGGAAGGGTAAAGTCTCCATGAAACTCCTTTCCAATGCAGGTTTCTACTATACTAAGTTCGGAGATAGTGTAAAATGCTTCTTTTGCTCAGGTGAACTTAAAGAATGGAAAGAGAGTGATCTACCATGGGAGGAACACTGTCGATGGTTCCCAGACTGTTATTTTTTACTCGGGAGTAAAGGTGAAGAGTATGTTGAGGATGTTTACATGCGAACGGAAAAAGGCAAAAGGTGTAAGCGACGGGTTGAAAAATATCGAGAAAAAGTAAAACAAATAACGCACAACAATGACACCGAAGAAATGAAACTTATTTGCAAAAAACTAGGATACAGTCAAAACGATATCGAACAAGTTTTAGTGTTAAATGGAAAACCTTTTGAGCGAATAGGTTTTATGATTGAAGCCTTACATATTTTTGAAAATGATTTTACAACTGTTGAGAATTCGTCAACACTGTTAAAAAATGATGCTAAATCAATTGATTCGTTAAAAAAAGATAAAGATCCACTGTTAAAAAATGATGCTAAATCAATTGATTCGTTAAAAAAGATAAAGATCAGACTAAGCAAAGCAAACTCGCTCAATGTGTGTCTGAGACGCATGAAAAAAAAGTAATTGCAAATCATATCTCTCTTCCGTGTGGTCATCTCATTTACTGTAGTGAGTGTAAGGAAAAAGCGCTTACTGAATGCTCATCAGAAGTAAAACCTTGCCCAATCGATGGTTGTCAGGTTGAAATTAAAGCATTTATGAAGATCTACATGAGCTAGCATAACAATTAACCTCAAAAAAAAGAAAAAGTAATGAATGATTAAATAGGTGTTTCAATTTGAAAACGTATCATTCGCGTTTTGTAATTTAACGGAATAACAACAAATATGTTACGTGTTGAAGACTTTGCTCACCAAGAAGCTTCCGATGCTATAGGACCTAAGACTTTTTTGGCTGAGGTTTCTGATGAAATGTTGAGGATTTATTTTACGGAGGAATGTGTATACTGTGTACTAGGAGGAAGTTTTTACAAGCAAGCAACCAATCTATCGCTACTAAACTGTTACTGTTCACACGTTGATGACAAATGTATCACTTGTAAAAGATATGCTGAAATGGTTGAAGGCGCTACACCTACCAAAAAAGAATTGGGTGATGCTATCGACTGGATTGATAGAAGACAAGTTTTGAAAAATGCTAAAATGGGTTTTTTGGTGCATGATGAATGGATTAATGCTTTTTTGGATCTTTCCACTGATGATTTGAAGTCTCCCTTTTTGTTAACAAATTTGAGAGCACGATTAAATCCCTACCTATTACCTACTAGTCAGAGCAAACTGGCTTATCAACGACTAAAGGATAAATTACTTGCGATAGCAGAAGGATATCCATACGCTTACACTCTTGATGAAAAAGAAGACTCAGTCAACCCGATAATAACTATTGATTCGACAAATATATCTGAAGACTCATAAAAGAACTGCTACAAAAAAAGTTGCTTCATTTATCTCTGAACTACAGCAGAAACATGAGTGGAAAAACTCAAGGATTCAAGTCAATTGGTACATTGGCTGATTTTGTTCCTAAGTTCATAAGGACTCATTTTGAACACATTCCTTTAGAGCGTTCGAATCCTCTTTTTGTTCAACTCATCACCGAAGAAGTATTTTATTTTGTGTTAGGATTCAATCTAGTTCGTAAATCAATACAAAGCATGCTTTTGAGCTGTAATTGTATTTCAAGAGCAAATCCTCTCGAATGCTTAAACTGTTCTAGGAGCTTTGATCCAAAAGTATGCTGTCCGCAAGACAAGTTGATAGATTTTGAAGATCTCAAAAGAGCGATCGAACTGGTTGATATAAAGCAATGTTTGAAAGATGCTGAACTGGGTGATTTGATAGATATTTCGATTTTAAGAGGTTTGACTTCATTTCGCTGGACAGAAACACATGTTCTTTTGTCTCAATCTCGATTGGAACCATACTTACATTTTGGTAACCACTTTGATGAGATTGTTTCACATCTTCAAAATCGGTTGAGAGAGCTGAACAAGCCGCTAGCCTCTTACATATAAATAGAAAAAAACATCAAGAAAGAAAGTATTCAACTTTCAACACTGAAAGCGAAAACATTTTAAAAAATGAGCCGCGTATTTATCTTGCTACTGGCACTAACATTTCCCAATGTTAGTGAAGTATTCTATACCAACGAAATTGATGAATGTATAGCCGGAGCTATGGATAAAAATGATGTCTTGTTTTTTTCACCTTTCGAAAGGACTATACGATATAAAGATGAAAATGGAAAAAACTGTGTGCGACTCTACCCTCCCGACTTATTATATTGTGGTTTTTTCATCCCTCAAAGCGCTTCTTGGATCTGCAAGGACATAACTTCTACAGATTCTGTGCCTTGTGATACACCAACAAAATACACTCTGAATCAGGAGGAATGCGCAATAGGGGTTAAAAATAATACGGAAGGTCTTACTCAAAATACAAAACTATTTTGGAATGATGAATTATGTGTATTTGAATACAACACCTCACGTTTGATTTGTCCACCAACAGAAGAGTTTGAGACAACCAACTTTGCATGTGTGGAATGCAATCGTTTGACCAACAAGGAGCCAAAAATAGCTACTATCATCACTAACATCAATGGTATTGAAGGTGTAAATTTGTCATTTTCGAGTTTTGAAAGTTTGAAGTCTGTTCAAAACAAGATTATCATCAGTATCACATGTCAAGGAGATACCAAAGACAAATGCAATCCCAAGGTTATAAATATAGAGCTTTAGTTGAAGCATATTAACCAAAGACCACCGAAATGCAAGACAGTTAACTCTAGATGATGAAAGCATAAACTAGGTTAAAAGTCTCTCTCTCTGAATAAAAAAAATGAGATATTGCATCTATCTCCTATTATTCCCAATCCTAAGTGGTTATTGTCTTGTAACAGAGTTTAAACCATTCACTTTATCTCATAGAGCGTCTGGATGTTTTCGGGGAATTCTTAATATGGAAGCGGTTGATTCAGTAACTCGTATTTTAAGAAAAAACTTAAAATATCGTATGCTTAGACTCACATGTTTCATGGAACCTACTCACCTACGTAGAAGCTGTGACACTTATGATATGTGGCCTCAACACTACTTTGTTTGCAAAACCGACGAAGCTTTAAATTACATTCGTTTATACGATGAAGGATTACTAACTACGACTCGAAGAACAACTCCAACAACAACCACTGCAACTCCACATACAACGACAACAATCACCACAACTCCACAGACAACGACGACAACAACCCCGACGACAACCACTACAAACAGGCCAGTAGTTCCAGCTTTATCACCATCAATTCCATCTCTTCCACAAGCTCTGGGTTTAGTCGATTTAATTTTGGAACAACCAAGCCCTACAAACTCTACTATATACAATTCTGAAGAAATCGAAACTACTACTGATTGTGTGTGTGATAGATACATCATATGCGAAAACAATTCAGTATCAATTACAAATTCAACACCGTCGATTTATAGAGTTTTTATTTATAATGATTTGGAGGGTTTTTCAAAACTTTCTCTGTCTATATCGGAAAATAGTAAACTTAAGCTTGAAGAAAATCTTCTCATCATCATTGAACCTGAATGTGATGATATTTCTTGTAAAGTCATCAAATACTTTACAAATTAAAAAGTTTTTATAGACTTTAACTCTATATATTCAACTTATTACACTCTATTATGATATCTATTTTATCACATTCTCCTTTTTTGTAAATTTGTACAATTAGATGAAATTTAACCATTTAGAGAATGATTTCTTTTTGCAAAAAATTTATGAAAATTGAATGAAATGAAAAAAAGACTATGTATTAATTGTTATTACTTAGTATTTACTGACTCTAGCTATACTATATGGAGAGATTTTCCCTACTTATTACACAATAAATGTATATATTCACATATTGTTTCATTTTTAATCACTGTATTTATTCAATGTAGATATATCTCCTCTCTCTCAAGATATCATATGAGTCGGAATTACAGAAAATTATCAAACCTTAAATGCCTTACATTCAAAAATCTAGATACCCTATGAGTTATAATTATGTATACAGTTATGTAATAATTATCATAACCTAAATGCCATACATTCAAAATTTAGATACCATATAAGTTCAAATTAAGTAAAAAAAATAATCAAAACTCGAATGCCACTTAAATGCCATTCAAATGCCACTCAAGTACCCCTCAAGTAAAATACAATATAAACTCGGCGAATTCATCCAACGTCGTAACCCATTGCCTCAACCCCCCAGATCAAATCCACAAAAAAACACTTGGTAGGGAGATCTGCTCATATATTACTACTATGGATGGCTTGTCTATCAGCAAATGTTCAAAGTCTGCATTGTTAGTTGCGATAGAAAACCATTGCTCAGATGTCGCCCCTATGATATCAGTCAGCAGCCTGGTCCTTCATCTTTAATCATTGATGCAATGGCATTGATTCAGAGCTTTCCTCGCACAAGCATACCAAATACTTTCCGAGAACTTGTTCTATTGATCCTCAGAAGAGTTGATCTGCTTGCAAAGTTCTACAATGCCGTGAGAGTTGATGTTGTTGGAGGTAATTATCTAGCCAAATCAATCAAAAGCACTGAATGGATTTGAAGAACAAAATCTGGTTCGCAGACGATCATCATTTTTTATCCAGAGCAAAAAGTTCCGAAACAGTGGACAAAATATTTGGCATCACCTGAAAACAAACAGCAACTTCAGAAATTTCTCAGTGAAGTCTGGAAAGATATGGTACTGGACTGCGAGCTGATTCTGTTTGTTGCCATCACTGATGAATGTAACAGAATTACGTTCACGTCTTCAGCCCATCCAACCGTCCAAAACGTACCAGAACTTGGAAGTGATCATTAAGAGGCTGACACACGTATGATTTTACATGCTAGACATGCATCAGCCAGTTCTCTACCGGTTTTCATTCATTCACCTGACACAGATGTTGCCATCTTAAGCATTGCTCTCTGCATTGAACTCAGCTGTCAACTGGTGTTCTCTTCAGGGACAGGTCACAAAAGAAGGAATATAAGTGTCAAAAACATTTGCAACCGTCTTGGTCTTAGAACATCCCAAGCATTAATCGGCCTCCATGCAATTAGTGGGTGTGACTCTGTTAGTTCTCTGTTTGGTCGTGGAAAAGCAACCTGCTTCCAAGCCCTGATTGACAGTAAGGAAAAAGCGTCTTGTATGATTGGACTAGGCTCACAATGGACACCTGATAAACAGTTATGGGCCAAAGTGGAGCGATTTGTCTGTGGCATTTATGGGTACCAGACAACACCTCTAATTAATGATGTCCGTTATGATATGTTTTGTACGAAAGCATCCAGTGATCGAAACCTTCCGCCTAATCAGGATGCGTTGCAACAGCATGTTCGTCGAGCAAATTTTCAGGCCGCCATATGGAAACGCGCCTTACAGGCTATTATTGCACCACCTTGTCCCACTCAACATGGATGGTGGTTGATTGACGGCAGGCTGACAGTTGAGTGGCTTGCAACAAATGCATCAGTATCACACACCATCACAGAGTTGATATCCTGTAACTGTTTGAAAAGTGGTTGCCAAAATCGGTGTTCCTGCAAAGCTGTCCGCTTGCATTGCACCCAGATGTGCAAATGTGTTAATTGCAGCAACTCTTGTGAAGATACTGTAGAATTTGAGGATATGGAAGACAGTGACATTGATTAGTTAGATACAAGATATTATACATTGTTGTTAAACTGATTGCAATTTAAAAGCTATTCTTTTGGATTAGATCACGGATTTGTCATAGTTTAAAAATTTTGTAATTAAGTTTCGTTTTTTCTGTATAGCTTTGTTGTATTGTGTGAGCTTTAGCTGATTAGATAGAATGCATCAAGCCATTTTGTATCTTTGTCTGATAATATAAGAGGATATGTAGAGATTTTGTAATAAAAACTGGAATTTCTGTCTTAAAATTTTGTTAACAGAAATAATAAGATGGCTCTGTTTTGCATATATATAGCGATGAATTGATATAATATTAGCAACAATCGTTGTCAAATTGATTGCCTCGGTCACATAGATCATAAAATTATCACAGCTGAGTCTCTAATTTGATATGAGCAACATTAACTAAGGTATCTGCAAAAGCTTATATATTTTAGCCATTACTGCTATTGTAACAGCTAGTACAACCTGATTGATAAGTTTTTGGATTTGTCTCCCTTGATTTTGTAATTTGCTAACAATTACCGTTATTATCGAGCGTTTTTATAAATTATCTTGACGATTTGTGAGATACTCATGGTTAGAGCTTGACTAACTGCTTAATAAGCTGAATTTCTTGTGAATGTGGTTATTATTATCATTAATGCAAAATTCACAGCCAGATTTGTTTAAACATTATTGCTATAAATACAGAGGCAGCATTTGTGGCAGGTCAACTTGCTGTTACGTAAGCTGCTGTTTGCAACACCTATATCAGTGCAACGAGATAGAGCAGTTTCTGAGTGGTCAACATGAAGATGAAAGAAAAACTCATTTCTAGGCACAATTATGATGCTTGGCTCCCTGACTAATAGCATAGCAACGTACATAAACCAGATAAATATGATATCAATCAACGTCATTTACCAATGACCAGGCAGCATCTATTATTGAGCATTTGTTGGTGTAATTGTATTAATGACAGCTTTCGTTTTCAGTCGGCTTAGTAAATTGAATTCTCTTAATATATAATCATTTTTATTTGTTATGAAAAAAATCTTGATAATTGATTTCAGCGTTGTAACTAAATAGTGGTTGTTGTTATGAAACAAAATACAATTAATTTCAACTAAACACTGACAGTAGGTTCAAAGCCAATCATTTAAGATGATCATAACGGCTAAAAAATAATGAAAGAGGTGACAACTCTTTGTTGGTAAAATAACACAGGTAGACACTCGTTTTTGGTAATTAGTTTATACATGCGCCGCTGAGCTATTAGAGCACTAAATTATTTCAGGAGTTGTGTTCTTTTTATAGTATACCACATTAAGTTTCTAGTTGTTTGAATGAACCTGACCACTAAGTGTAATTTTGTGCCTTCATTTTTTGCAGTGATAGTGAATTTTGCTATACTTCGTTCATACGGAAGAGCACCAAACTAATTAGTTCTAATCCTCCAGCATTTTGTTTGGTTTTTGTTTGAGTTCAAGTTGAAAAGATCAATACGCAAAAACTTTTTCACCGCATTTGCAATCCATATATCGGTTTACAAATTTCAGAGAAGTTTTTAATATGTTGTATGTTCATGAGTTGAAGATTATCATGTTACATTTCACTTTTCAGACATTAGAATGAAGATTATGGTCAACGGAAGCCGATGAAATCCTTCAGGTAGGGATTCTGTCGGCTTCGGACATAGGCGTTCCTAGACTAGATGGTTGATAGTACAAATGGCTTAAAAAAACTGTCTCTACATCAAAGCGCAGTGCATTATTCTATTTTGAAAGACTTTTCGATTTGTAGTTTTTATTTACGGAAATGAGTTCTGATATAACAAAAAGTTCTCTCAGAATTGGGTTAGATGATGCTCTGTGTTTTCTTGTAATGAAAATTTTTTTCACGTTTCAGTTCCTTTTTTGGAGCAAAATTTCCTACAGAGCTTAAAAGCAAACTCATGGCCAATTAAACTTTTAATCTTCGGAGTCGTCTTTTCAATTTTGTTGGGTTTTCTGCTGTTAAATTGTGTAGTTTTTGGAAAGATTTATTGCAAGTAGTTTTTCGCAACCGCATTATCACTTAATGAATGTTACTTTCTTGTTTATTTTGGTCTCTATAAGTTGTACAACAAAATTATGCAGTTCATTGGCGAAAATGGGTCTTTGTGCAAAATTCACTGGAAATGACAACTTCTCTTTTAGGCTTTTAACCAAAACTGAAAACCTTGTCCATTATGTTTTTAATCAACATGATCTATGTCTGTATCGCTATGAGTATGTTTTGTATACTGTCTGTAATCTACACTGGAAACAAATCCAAAGTAGTTGTGTTCCTATAAAAAAGCTGTGTTTGCTACAGGATTTTCTGTGACATTCCTGTAGCGCTTCCTACTCATAAGTTAGATATGTACTAGTATACAAATAAACTTCTGAAACACATCAAAATGAAACAGAAATCTGATGTTGACTTCCACTGTAATAAAATGTCCTATGAAAGCGTTTCGGAAACGTTAAAAAGCAAAGAAACAACGTGAAGAAAACATTAAGATTTGGGCGTTAAACAACAACGAACCATTACTCACTGATGTTTTATTAGCGTGAAAGCAAAATGTTTTATTGATGTTTGAAACCAACTGATGATAAACTTTTTAAGATGGGCATAAAAATAAGTGAAATAAACGTCTCAGGAAAACATTTTTAAAAAGATAAGCAAGAGGACAGAGACATGGCGATTAACAGAACGTTGATTGAACCTAGAGAAAAAACCAAGAAAAATCATTATTTGAAACGTCTTAAAATTGTTAAGAAAACGTAAAAGAAATACGTTTTTATATAATCAAATAAACGTTTATGGTCACGAACAAAATTTTCATCGAAATGTTTTAGAAACTGGAACATGGTGTGAACAGAAAAGATCTTTCCAAACCCTAATTCGGAAACGTTTGTTTTAAATTTTTAGGAAACTTTTTGGAAAATCTTTGTAACGTTTTAATAATCTTTTGCGTTTGCTGGGTTAGGCCCTCTTGGTGCTCGCTCATTAGGCTTTTTTGATGATTGTTCATTAGGCCCTCTTGGTACTTGCTCATTGGGCCCCCTTGGTGTTGCTCATTAGGACCTTTTGGTACTTGGTCATTAGGATCTTTTGGGGCTTGCTCGTTAGACCCTTGGTGCTTACTCATTAGACCCTCTCGGTGCTTACTCAGTAGACCCTCTTGGTGCTTGCTCATTAGGCCTTCTTGGTACTTGCTCATTAGGCCTTCTTGGTACTTGCTCATTAGGCCTTCTTGGTACTTGCTCATTAGGCCCTCTTGGTGTTGCTCATTAGGACCTTTTGGTACTTGGTCATTAAGATCTTTTGGTGCTTGCTCGTTAGACCCTCGGTGCTTACTCAGTAGACCCTCTTGGTGCTTGCTCATTAGGCCTTCTTGGTGCTTGCTCATTAGGCCCTCTTGGTGCTTGCTCACCAGGCCCTCTTGGTGCTTGCTCATTAGACCCTCTTGGTGCTTGCTCGTTAGACCCTCTTGGTACTTGCTCATTAGGCACTCTTGGTGCTTGCTCATTAGGCCTTCTTGGTACTTGCTCATTAGACCCTTTTGGTGCCTGCTCATTAGACCCTATTGGTGCTTGCTCATTAGGTCCTCTTGGTGCTTGCTCATTAGACCCTATTGGTGCTTGCTCGTTAGGCCCTCTTGGTGCTTGCTCATTAGGCCCTCTTGATGCTTGCTCATTAGGCCCTTTTGGTGCTTGCTCATTAGACCCTTTTGGTGCATACTCATTAGGCCCTCTCGGTGCTTGCTTATTAAACCCTCGTGGTACTTTCTCATCAGGCTCTCTTTATGCTTACTCATTAGGCCCTCTTGGTACTTGCTCATTAGGCCCTCTTGGTACTTGGTCATTATGCCCTCTTGGTGCTTGCTTATTAGGCCACCTTGGTGTTTGCTCATTAGGCCCTCTTCGTGCTTGACCGTTAGGCCCTCTTGGTGCATGCTCATTAGGACATCTTAGTGCTTGCTCATTGGGCTTTCTTGGTGCTTGCTCATTATGCCCTCTTGGTGCTTGCTCATTAGGCCCTTTTGGTGTTTGCTCATTAGGCCCTTTTGGTGTTTGCTCATTAGGCCCTCTTGGTGCTTGTAAATTGGGTGTTTTTGGTACTTGCTCATTAGGCCCTCCCAGTGTTGCTCGTCAACCCCTCTTGGTGCTTGCTCATTAGGCCCTTTTGGTGCTTGCTCATTAGGCCCTCTCGGTGTTGCTCATTAGACCCTCTCAATGCTTGCTCATTAGGCCTTCTTGTTGCTTGCTCATTAGGCCCTCTTTGTGAGTACTCATTAGGCCCTCTTGGTACTTGCTCTTTAGGCCCTCTTGGCACTTGGTCATTAGGCACTCTTGGTGCATGTTCATTAGACCCTCTCGGTGCTACTCATTAGGCCCTCTCGGGGCTGCTCATTAGGCTTTCTTGGTGCTTGCTCTTTAGGCCCTTTAGGCGCTTGCTCATTAGACCCTCTTGGTGTATGCTCGTTAGGCCCTCTTGGTGCTTGCTCGTTAGGCCCTCTTGTTACTTGCTCATTAGGCCCTCTTGGTGCATGCTCATTACCCCCTCTTGGTGCTTTCTCTTGAGCGCTCTTGGTACTTGCTCATTAGGCTCTCTTAACGGTTGTTCATTAGGCCCTCTTGGTGCTTGATCATTAGGCCCTCTTGGTGTTGCCTATTAGACCCTCTCGGTGCTTGCTCATTAGGTCCTCTAGAATTAATAAAAAAAACTATTTTAATCGAAGCTAAAATGTAATTATTTTACAACACTGTTTAATCATCATCCTATACTAACACATAACTTGTTTTATTTTAGTTCATTATGAGTTCAAAGTCATATACAATAACAGACTTCCTCCCAGAGATTTATCACAAGTATATCAAAGAAAATGTAGCCGTGCAGGGAAATGCGAAATATCCATTAACATTGCAAGCTGCATTATTCTGTATAACGCAGCATTTGCTAACTTTAGCATCTTTATACGGAGAGCTACCCATACAGTACCAACCACATACTTTACACCAGAATGCTGACAATCAAGAAACATTATTACAACTAACAATTCAAAACAATTTTGAGACAGTTTTGAAAATGTCTAAAATCGTGAATATTAACCATTTTTTAAAAAAAAATTAAGAGAAAGGTATGGGATCACGATCTCACACAAAGATTAGTTAAAGCCCAATGGACTGAAGAATTAATGCTTGAGTTTAAGCCTAATATTTTACGTTATATTCAAACAGATGAATGCTTATATACGTCTATTGCTTCGTTTGAAGTTATGTTATGGCTTTTTCAAGAATATAAACTTTAATATATACAATCATACAATATTTAATTTCTATTCAATGTACATAAATATATATATATAGCTATCGAAAAAATTATCGAAACTTAAATGCCATACATTCAAAATCTAGATGTCATATAAGCTCAAATTAAGTTCGAGTTATGTAAAAAAGTTATCAAAACTAGAATGCCATACATTCAAAATCTATATGCCATATAAGTTCAAATCAAGTAAAAAAATAATCAAAACTCAAATGCCACTTAAATACCACTCAAATGCCACTCAAATGCCCCTCAAATGAAATACAATATAAACTCGGCGAATTCATTCAACGCCGTAACCCATTGCCTCAACTCCAAGGTCTGATCCACAAAAAAACACTTGGTAGGGAGATCTGCTCATATATTACTACTAGCCGCTGCTGATTTTAATGCATTGTCTAGTGACAAACTTGTTTAGTGAACTAAGCAAGATTTTATGTGATGAATTTACTAACAGGGAATGCAAGTAATGACAATTGATTTTTGAGGAGTAAGAGACTGTATACTCTAGCTGTAAAAACTGTGAAAATAACAAATAAATGTGTGATGCATGAAGCTGAGGTTTTAGAGCACTTAACATGTGTTACCTTTGATAATAATCGAAACTATTACAAAAAATCGCTCAGAAATTTTTGTAACAGTAAAAAACAACATGTGTATGTAAAGTGCAAGCACATACTTTCCTTGTCACTTTTTTTGGCCGTTCCTGCCATTCGCTTTCACTACAATTTTCATGTCTTTATGCGAAAACTAATGCATCGATTGCATAATCTATTGACAACTACCAGCTGAACAAGTAATTATTAAATTAAATTACAGGTGGCTGCTCTATTTAGCAGCTATACAGGTAAACTTGGAATAGCTGCATAACACTTCGCTCTACATTAGTTTGTGAAATCGGTTGGTTAGCCCCATAGTTCTGTTTAAACATGCACTGCGGTCACAATAAAACTACGACTTTTCTGGGACATTAGAACCTGTACTTCTCAATGGTAACATTATATTTTAGAATTGTCTTCTCAGTTTGAAGGTACAAGAGGTAGAAAATCATGTTATATAGCATAGCAACCAAAACGGAAACAGTCGTTGCTGAGTTCGGTGAAGCACTAAGTGTGACGTTACACTTGAGTTTTGCTGAAGCCGTCGGCTCAACGAGATCTGAATTTAGGCAAAAATGGAGTGAGGCAAAAGACTGAAAATAGGCAATTCTATGCCCGAAAATTGTGGAAACGAAGTGTCTTTGTATAGCATAGACTTCAAAGTATCAAATGGAATGCATGAACACATCAATCACAGGCTCAGATTTCAGTAAATCTACATAGAAAGTGACCTTATGTTGAGTAACGCGGGATTGACCAATAGCCCAAGTGCTACACCCGCAATGAGACGTATGACAATAATCCTCGCCGGTTTTAAAGGACTATAGTCTATTGCTTTCACCGATTATCAGCAGCTAAAAGTTCGAGAGAATTCATGGTGATTAGAATGAAATAAATATTATTCACATTACCATTTATTATTTACATTATCCTGGCTGTTCACTTAAAAAAAGGCCCACTCAATCAATAGTAACTATTTCATCGTAATAATATAATAATAAACCTTTGTTATTCCTAATAATAATTATAATTATAATTTAATAATAAATAATATAATTAATAAATAATAATATTAATAATAATACTGTGCAGGATTTCACTGTGTGAGTTGGTAGCTCGGCCTACCTGCACAACTTCCCGAACTGAGTTGGCAACTATGTCTATCGCTGAGCAATACAACCCGCCCACAGGTCGACTAGTATCCTTGGGAATGGTGTGTAACCATTCCTATTTTACTAGTCTAACTGCCGGTTGCGTTAGCTTGTTTCAGTGTGCAAGCAGAGGTCGAACTTTGAAGGCGAACTAGTCAGAGCTAGGTTCGGCCAGCAGAGGTTCGCACTGTTCTGCAGAGTGCAAGTCAGTGACCAAACTTTGAAGGCGAACTAGTCAGAGCTAGGTTCGGCCAGCAGAGGTTCAGGCTGATTTGCTTGTATATTACTACTCGAGTAATAGAGCATTCGGTGTACGAGCATGTACTAGCGCAGTGAAGTTATTATTGTTAGAGAACAAAGAAACTTCTGAGAGTGGGGCAAGCTGACTCTGATTTATTGCTGCCTTAACACGGCTATTTATTCAAAAGGTTACATAATAATAAATTGGTAAACATGACAAGACAAAAGAAGCCACACCTAGCACAACTGGTTGGCTAGCATGAGCAAATCATACACAAAGGGTGGTACTAGAATAGATGGTTGACTGATTCCACATGGCGTACATATAAGTTTGCATGGTTAAGTAAAATAATAATAGGTATGCATAGAATGAATGTCTCTAGAGTGTAAGCATAGAATGATACAATGTAGAACAAGGTAGGTTAGATTGTTACTGTCATAGATGCAAGATGGCGCCGGTCCTCTACAATACTCACTCACTGGCTAACAACAACAACAACTTACTACTACTACACCACTACTAACAACAGCAACTTACTAACAACAATTTCAACAACAACTACTATTAGTACTACTATTACAATTATTATTATGTGATTTATTATTATGATCGAAATGTTACTACTACTACACTACTACTTCTTACTTACTACTACTACTACTACAACTGTTTATTTATTATTAATAATTAAATTATTCTAATTCTGAATAATAATAATATATATTATTATTATTATTATTAATAAATAGTAACAATAGTTACAGTAGACTAATATTAAATTATTTATTACATTATTTTTAAATAAATAACTTATTATCATCATCATAATTTATTTATTACTAATTATTGGTAATAATAAATAATAGCCCACTGCTTGTTATTGCTTAGTAACTACTACTAGTAGATAGTACGTACTACTAGCAGTAAATATTATACAGTTTTACAGGTAGTAGTAGAAGTAGGCTGCTTTACTGCTGCCCAGTAGTACTACGAGTACTAACATTATTATCAGTAGTAGTAGAAGTGTAATACTCCTAGTAGTAGTAGTAATAGTATTGCTGATGCTAATGAATCACTGGCTGCTGCTGCTAGATGTAGTATGTTTTTATGTATGCATTTATTTATATATGTAATAATAATATTGCTTTTGTTACATTAAACTATGTAGTATAACATGTGTTGCTATATATCATTATAATATATATAATGCTTCCATAGTTATCTCACATGATTGTGGCCAACTTCTTTGATTCATTGCTATGGTTCCACCTCGTACATCTATACTGCACTGATGAGGTCTAACGAGACCGCAACAGTACTGTCCGCAGTTGAGTACTATGATCCAATACTTTGTGCTGTTGGTTGAGCACTCTCAGTACGAGGCTACCGCACTTGTTTGCATTATGCTATTGATATAAAACATGGAAGAAGTAGTCATTGAATTTATGAAATAATAGTAAGCAGGAGTAGCAATAGCTAAACAGGCAATATTATTAAACCCATCTAATCACAAATTAAGGACTTAATTTGAAGTAATTCTGCAGTTGGCGACTTCCTGTATCCAACAATATTATTACCATCCATTCTGTGTATTGAGAAACCTTGAACTGTCTTTTGCAGCCATTATGTCAAAGTCAACAAGATTTTGTGCTGCTGCTCATTGTGATGGCGGGACACATCTATTCCAATGGCCCTCTGGCACTCGTGGAGAAATTTGGACGAGATTCTTCAATGTGAAACGAAAAACAAAAGACGGTAAATTGTGGAAACCCGCTAAGTACTCCTCATTATGTTTTCGTCATTTCTCCGAAGAGTCATTTCAGAACTACACTATGTACCAGATGATGAAAGAAGAAAAGATAAAGTAAGTATTGTTTTAAAAGCTTTGCTCTTTCATTGCAATTATCTCTTTGCTTGGTGACATGATTTTATATCCTTCTACTACAAAATAAATTTTGTAAATAATAGCTGTTGTCGTTGAAGGTTGATCTTAAAAAGTGATGCTCTGCCATCCAACCACTTGGAGCCTGGTGAGCAGGTTGATAGACCATCCCCTCGAAAAAGACAGCCAGCTGCGGAAGCACCAATGCCTGTTCAAGAGAGGAGAGCAATTGTCAGGGACCAGTTAGCGCCAGAGTATGTTGCTGAGAGAGCTATTATTGCTGTTTGTTGGTGGTCGTACATGTTATGTAGTTTATGCTATCTGTCGTGCATGTTGTGTAGTTTATGCTATCTGTTGTGCATGTTATGTGGTTTATCCCACCTGTCGTGCATGTTGTCGTTTATTGCATGTTTCAGATCTAACAAATCTAGCTGTCATCTCTGACTTTCAAATACAAGCTGCTGTTTCCAAGGATGGTTTTTCTAGCCTGATGTTGGATCTGCATGCTTGCCGTCAAACTGTTTTTAATGACGGCTTTTCCAGCCAGGCGTTGCTTGTATCGGAATTGCACCACGAAGAGGCGAAACAAGGTTTGCTTCATTTTATGATTGCTTGCTGTACACAATTGTCATACATTCGTTGAGTTTTTGTTTTTTTTTTTAAAATACAGTTGGATAGTAATTTATGGGATAGTTTACCACCATGCTAATCTGGCTTTTGCCTAAAGTTTGCTTGTATCTTTAGTTGCCATCAACATCTTATTCAAGATGTTTCTTGTCCATTGGTGTTACAAGATCTCTTACATGTAAAATACCCTTTTTAAGAATTGGTCTTGGCACATTTTGTAGAGTAATATTGACACCACGCACAGTGACTAAACCACCAAGTAAACGGTTGCTTGTCCCATCAATCCCATTGATGCCACCATCTGCAGCACGTAATAGGAACTCAAAGTCAACACAAACTTCGAGGACTGTGAAAAAAGTAAAGATTTGATCCAAATTGTCTACATGGATTTGTAAGTATCTTTTGTGCACATGTATTGCATATTTTGTTGTAAGCTATAAGTTCCTAACAATTTACCTGTATTGTAAAGGTGCCTTTTCTCCCATTACTGGAAATTACACTTGAAAACTGTATGTTCTCACAGGAAAGACATCGGGATTCATCCACCTCCCACGCAAGCTTCGTCAGCCATTGGTAATGATGCTGACACATCAAAGCATTCAACATCACCGATATTGGAGAATGAACTAGAGTTAGCATCACCAGAGACTAACTCGGAGAGAAAAGATGACATTCTTACAGATTTGGAGGTTAGCAGTCCAATGTTTTATAGTTTTTTTTACAAGTCCAATGTTTTATAGTTTGTTACAATGTCCATCTGCTACCTCAAATATTGTTTTGAACTTGATAATCATTTAATGCAACTCAAACATCCCATCACCAAGGTATCAATATGTTAAAATCGAAAAATTGCTCACATTATATTTTGCAGTATCTGTTGTACCACAAAATCTTGATATTGTCAATGACGAACAATTTTCATGTACAAACCGTGCAAGTGGTTTAGGAATAAATGTGTACAAGTGGAATCATGACGTCGTCACTAACACAGCTTATATTACATTATTAAATTGTGATTGATTGCAGACTGAAAAGGATTCAAACTGGGTTGTTGATGAAGAGCTGTTTGAGGAAATGTATGAGGAGGTGGAAGAAAACAAGACAATCTATGGACAAAGGTAAGGTTTTAAAACTGATTCATATAACATGTAACATCATGGTGTGCGCGGGTAGTCACCTTGAAACCTCTTTGCAATAGCTTTCATATTACAGTGAATGCAATCACAAATACAAGAGTAGTTATTTACTTGCATGTACTTTTAGCCGAGGGAGATGGTATGATGAGAACAAGTACATTGTTGGGCATTCAAACTTGATGACGCTGCTGGAAGTTTGTCGGCTGTGTTCAGCTCCGGCAAACGTTGAAGCTGTCTCAAGGGAGGGTGCCTACGTTCGGTTCAATGCCATATGCACTCAGCCAGGTTGTGGGCACACATTTGTGTGGGAAACCACAAGCAGATGTGGTCGGAGGCCAATTATCAACATGCTGCTGGCCGCTACATGCCTATTTGCAGGAAGCTTGCCTGCGAAGTTCTTTCGTAGCCTCACTCTCATCACTGTAATGTTACCAGCACTCAGGACGTTCTTTGATCTTCAGAAACAGTTCCTAAATGGGGTGAGCATACCGTGTCACAATCAGGTTCTGCCTTACAACTGTTGAAATAGACTTCAGTCTTGCTGCCATTTGTCTGTGCCAGCTGAACAAACGCATATCTTGCAAAAATAAAATTGCTGCAGGATGTATGTATGGTGATAAGTGATGCCTAAGCAAAACTTAGCCTTAGCAAATACTAGTTCTGAGCAGTTAATTTGTGGCACTACTCATGAAGTGGAATTAGTTGTGAGCACGCCCAAATCAACAACCAGCAACCGCAAACCAGGAACAATGATGATGTCATTTTGTCTTGTCATTTGACAGGTTTTCACCACCATCGCTAACCTTTTTGTTTTTGTTTAGGTGGTCAGGAATGTGTACAACAGAAAGCTAATAGAAGTGCACCAGCTGCTCATGGGCCAACAACTTCACGTATCTGGTGATGGACGATTTGATTTGCCAGGTCATTCTGCCCTGTATGGGACATACACATTAATGGATTCGGAGTCTTCTCTCATTGTTTCCTGTGAAATGGTGAAGGTAAAATATCAGATAATACAGAGCTTCATGCTTTGCCTGTTTTTGGTACAACATTTTTATTTGGGATATGTTACTAATGTTGTAACTGATATTCTATACAGAGTACAGAAACTACATCATCGGTGGCTATGGAACTGGAGGGATTAAAACGTTGTAGGGATTACTCGCAGAATGCTGGCTTATCTTTGACATGCATAACAACGGATCAACACCTATCCATAGCTAAATACATCAGGGAAGATTGGAAGGATATCGTTCACTTCTATGATACATGGCACATTGCGAAAGGTATGTCAGTGGGATTGGTCGTAAATATTTGTTTGCTGCTAGTTTTTTTTACAGCATAGGTTCTCGATTTTCTATTAGAAAAATATATTTAGTTGTTTGTAACAAAAGCTAATTAAAATGGATAAATTGAAACTGTCAAACAATTAATCACCATTAATCATTGACACGCTTCAGCTGATCTTTTGTTACTCGTAATTTTGATCCTAATGCAAAAGTGCCCACTCGTTGATATATTGTGTTATTCGCATTGCTTGATCATGTGCCTACACAATAAGTTTGGTGCTGTAATATTGCAAAATCTTCTAGTTAGTATCGCTTCACTGCTTATTGCATTTAGTTCCAAAATTGCCACTTTATTTCAAGGTCAAGAGAAATAATTAATCGCAATGAATGTTATTTTTTAAAATAATCGTATATATTTTCAGGAATAAAGAAAAAGCTCCACAAGTTAGCCTCTGCCAAAAAGGGCAACAACATTGTCGCAGCTTGGATCCCTGCGATAACCAATCATCTGCATTTTGTGGTGTGCCACACTGATGCACATTCCATTCTTCGTCAGGAGATGTGGAGCTCGGTGGTGAATCACATTTGTGATGTCCACACACATGAGCACTTTGAGGTGTATCGAGCGTGTACTCATGCTCCACTGAGCAAGACATTTTTTGCTGAAGATGGAAAGGAGTACAAAAGAGTATTTATTGATAGATGTAAGTAAAACCATGTGCTATACATGGTTTTGTACTGTGCTGTGTCGTGGTTGTCCCCAAACAATTTGTTTATATGTTAACGGAACAATCATCAACTGAATATTTTAGACTCAATTTTGGCCACAGATATAGAGGCAGCTTTAACTAATTCTCGACTGCTCCGAGCAGTTGCAATGGCCGGGGTATTGCCCACTTCAGAGCTGGAGTCTTTTCATGCTGATATTAACAGACATGCACCCAAAATGGAGGGATTTTCCTATCATGGACAGCTGTCAAGGTAGGAGCCTTATGTGCTGACATTATCGCTGGGTATCGCTAAATACTGATGCTAGTGTGATAGCGGCGCAATAGATGTGCCCAAGCAATAGTTGTTAAATTCTGACATCATGTTCACCACTGTTTTACGAAATCAATTTGGCTGTTGTAGATTACAGTTGACTGTTATGCATCACAATGAAAACTGTCAAAGATCTATCAGACTCAAGGCAGATGGGACACCTTTGCATGTTATTAAGCGGAGCAAGGCGAGCAGGCTAAAACCAAAGGCTGTGACTGTAAGAGAGGAAGCTACTTATGGTATGTCTTTGCTTTGAAGAGTTTTTATGGGAAAATCCATAAAATTGTGCTTACTATTTCATGCCTTTCGAGAATTGAATGTTGCTTCAAGTCCTTCATGTAGCTGCACATCCGTTTCTGTCAATGGTTTGAGTTATGAAATGATTTTATTTCAGATTACGTGGATGACTTGTTTGCGGAACTGGAAATGCATATTGCTGAAAACAGGAAACCTATGTTTGACAGCTCTGAACCGCCAACACTAGCCTCACTTGGTGAAGCATATGAAAGCATCAACCATGTAGTTTCTAAACATAAGTGTCGAGGGATGAGACTCAAGCCTCACTACATGAGAACTGTCCTAAATCGTTCTTAAGGCTTATCAGTTACAATAAAATTGGCCCTGGCTTGGCTGAAAGATCATGACATAAGTATATATTTACTAAAAACTCTCTAGCAACGGGTATATGCTTTACATTTGGATACCTGTACAGTACTAACTTAACAGACTTCATTGTACATCTCTGCTCTCTTAGGCTTCACATTAGTTTTACTTGTTGACTGGTAATGCTGTCCAGCTGTTCTGATGGTCTAATCATGATTTTTATATTGTATTTGAGTTTATATTATATTTGAATGAGGATTAAATTACTTTGCAACAATCATTAAATTAAAATCTTTTTACAAACAAATTACTAATGCTTGTACAAGTGTTAGTTATCAAGCTCTATGCTAGTCATTCGCACGAATGGCGAACACAGTATGCTGATAGTCTGCATAAGCCTCTTCATCATCGGTTGGTGGGAACATAGCTCTAACCATAGCATATACGCATGATGGAAGTGGCTGCTGTTCATTTCTACAAATGCCGGGGAAAGCCCAGAATATTAAAGACCTGTAGGCACACAGTCATCTTTGCGCCATTAACATCTCCTGGATTCTCTCTTGGCTATACCTCTCACATACGACTAGGGTTTCAGCATCAGGATATCTTGGGCCTGTATGTGAAATATAAAGCATTCTGAATAATTGATAGTAATGTGACTTTGTCAACTTTCCAATTACTTAGAGAATAATCTACTAGTATCCAATACATACAGTGATAAGTGCAATAATTGTGGTACATCATTCTGAGTGGTGCAGGCTGCAGTAATTGTTGGATGTTGTCGCATTCAGTTATGCACCCCAAATCTTGCTGGCTGTGGTGCTCCCAGATGGGATAGTCTCTGCAGCAGGTGTTCATAGATGGAACTCGCCATATGTGACAGCTGTTGCAAGTACGTTTCTCATGCAGTTCCGGTGGAATATATATCTGTAATAAATAATACAATACTACTGTAATTTAATAATTTCTATTATCAGTAGTATATTATCTATCATTATTATTAATATTTATTTGCTTTTTTGCATACACCACCAGTCCTATATTTTCTATTACTGTTTGTGTGTTTATCCTGAGTAGTAGTATGCTATGGTGGCTCATAACGTTAGATGGTTTCGTTTTCAAAGCGTATGAACGGATTTGAAATAGTCCAGACGGTTTGCAAAGCGTCTTTTACATTGAAAATAATTGGGTAATTGTAGTAAAATAGCCCAAGAAACTATGTTTAAAAACGGGCTTGTTGGTTATAATAAATTATTTGTCGGCCTCAGCAGTTGCAGGATTAATGCTATAAAAATGTGTTTCCTGTCCAACAATTGCGAAATCTGCAAACCGTATAGTTGTCTTGCAAATAATTCAGACTGTTTAGAAATGATCCAGATGATTTAGGAAATTACAAACCGTATGGACGCTTTAGAAAGAGTATGAACTATTTACAAACCGTATGAATTATTTTGAAATAGTCTGAACTGTTTTAAAATAGTCTAAGCTATTTTGAAATGGTTGGAGAAGTTTGCAAAGCACATGGCTTTCGAACCAAAAGCGATCGTCATAATTTTATTTATAGCCTCTATATAACTTTGTCAACATAGACGTCGATCAAAAGACATAGAGCAAGTTAATTAACTGTATAAAAATGTTGTTGAATATAATCTCTAAAATGAATTTTTACATTTACAGTTAGGTTGTATTTATTATTTAAAATAATTTAAAGCAAATAATATTTATCAAATCAAAAATTTTATTTATTTAGAAAAAATTCAACCGTTCAGTGGTTAGGAGAAACATTATCCATCATAAATGGACTGTAGATCTATGACCAATAGAGCGAACCAGCAAATCGGCTCGGATTTACTAAGTTCACAAAGCGTTCAGAAGCTTTTGCAAAAGTTCAGACTATTTCGAATTCGTTCAAACGGTTTGGAAAGCGTTCAGACGTTTTAAAACACAAAAGACAAAACGTTCTGAGCCACCATAGTATGCAGTATATTTTTACAATATACTGCATACTACTACTCAGGATAAACACACATATTATTACAATAATTGTAATAATATATACTAAATAAATAGTAACCATTTATTATTATGTAGTATTTACATTTATTTTGTATTACTAAAAATTTATATATTATTATTCACTATTCACATTTATTTCCTATATTTCCTTACATTACGTTTTTTCTCTGCTGTATAGTTCATCCAATGATGTATGACTACTATGATATTGTTGTTGTTGTTACCACAATAAATATTGTTCTACAAAAAAACCACCATGCAGTACTATTATTTACTTATTTGTCTTTGTACTTTCCTGAATCCATGATGATGATATTAATAAAAATGAAAGAAATGGTAGTAGTAGTTTATAATAATTGTTGTGGTAAATTAAATAACACATAAATATTATATATTATTTACAATAATAGTAATAAATAATAATAAATGATATATAATAATAAATAAAGTGTTATTTCTTACATCTTCTGGACCTAACTCTACAATCTGAAGCACTGGCTCATCCTCATACTCTTCAATGATGTTTGCTGCCATATCTATATAAACCTGGCGAAGGTAAATATCAAAATAATTGCTGCAAGAAAAGCGGCTGGGTGAAACATTGAAGAAAATAATGCATCGCAATGATGAGGAAATTGGGATCGCTATATCACAGACGCTCACACATGAAACATGTACGTCTATGGATAAGGCTGCAACATTACGGTGTGACGTCAAATACTCAGGGTGGCAACGGCTGCTTCCGTTTTGGTTGCTATGCCATTTAACATGATTTTCTACCTCTTGTAACTTTAAATTGAGAAAGCATTTCTAAAATATAATGCTACCATTGAGAAGTGCAGGTTCTAATGCCCCAGAAAAGTCATAGCTTTGCTGTGACCCCAGTTCATGTTTAAGCATTAGGGTCAAGAGTAAAAAACCACAACCCATTCACACCAGCTACCACTGCCCGCTACTTTCTTTACTGACTATTGCAATTCTAACCAGCTGCTCAGATAAAGACAGCGGATCATTAGCACAAAAAGTCAGCCATTTCCACTCTATTACTAGATTGGTTTGAAGTCTATTAAAAAAAGTTCTTAAATTAGGAAGCATCTATAGCATTATCATATACGGCTCTTCTGCAATCACTTTGACTTCTTGACATTAGTTCAGTTTCACACAAAATCTTTCATTTGTATACCAAAAAATAACAAAGAGGGGAAAACTTTTGCTCTCTTGACAAATGTGATGAGATAGAACATGTGAAAGGAGATCATGCAAAGTTATAGTCTCAAATAGATCGGTGCTGCCAAACGCTCTCCGAGTGCTATAAATTGTCGAAATGTAACATTGCTCAATTTTTGGCCGCTGTGTGTTAAAGCCTGAATAAATGTGCTACAGGGATTCGTAGGAGCTCCTTTCCACATTAAACTTGATGCTCTGGCCATACACAAATGATCATTTTTGCCTCTAGAATGGTTACCGTACTCTTCATACTTTGTGTGATGTCTTCAAGTTGAACCATGGAGGAATCCCCATTACATGCTTACCAGGTGATTGTTAGTTGAGTTTTAGCTAGTTAATTGCTTATTCAATGATAAATGTAGAAGTGTTTATCATGTTCTCATATTGTGATATTTGAGGCCACTGGCTTTCATATTCACATTATTGGTCTACAAACCACACCGGCAATAAGTTCACCAAGTCTACAATGATGCAATAGCTAGCTGTTGACTGAATGTTTATTAAATAATCAAATTAGCCAATGATGAGATGTATTTACTACCTGGGTGCAGTCTAGCATAGTATTAATTTGTAGCCTCATGTACTTTGAGTTGTAAAAATCAATAAATGGGTTTAGACTTGGAATCACTAATTTTTTTATAATCTTAACTTTAGTATAAAAAATATGCAAGAAAGTAGGAAGAATATTATAGTGCTTATATGAGAACAGATTTATTAGATATGAAAAAATAAGCGATTTATGTACTGTTGTCAAGTAACAAAATTGATATTAATACAAATGCATATAATTCAAAGTTTATGTTTGCAGCTTGCATATATTTAGTTCAACATCTATTTGTTTTTATCAGCCAGTGGGGGCAATGTTCTCCATCTACAAAAGAATTACAGGTTTGATAAGTAGTTATTAGTTTCCAAAGCCGTAACAGAACTTGCAGTTATTTTATGTCATCTGTTTTCTTCAATAGAAAAAATGTCTGCTGTTGCATTTACCCCAAGCAAAAAACAGAAAGTGTTTGTCAAAATTCAAGGCAATCAAAGTTGGCTGGCTGACAAGTAAGCTGTGATTGAATCAAGAGTTTTAGTTGCTAGAGAGACTCTTATTATGTGGCCTGTGGTGTGAGAAATCTATTCGTACATACATGTGTTGGCTGACGATGTATTAAAAATAATGGCTTTGAACTTGTTGTCCCACCTTACCAGTGTGATGGGCTGATAAAATCACATCAGCCCATCACACCGGTAACATGGGACAAGTTCAAAGCCATTATTTTATACGATGAAATGACTGTTGACTCTGTGGCTAAACAGAAGTATTAGCAATCTCCACCTAAGCTAGTTCACACTAATTGCATTTCCAGCCTTTCAGTACAAAAGATTGTTTCAGTCTCTAAAAACCAAGACCAATGCCTGAAAAATTTTAAAATTTCAAACTGCTTTTTATGTTTATGGCATGGCAAAAAGTTTGCATTCACACCATTTTTGTTCATCATGAGTTTCATCAATGATCTTGTCAGCTAGTTGTAAATAAATATATATAAAGCTCAAATAGGAAACAAGTAGCTAAAAACTTACCCTCTCTCTACTAATGGTTTAAGGCTTTTCAGCGTAATATATATGTTTCTTGAAAATTTGTCTGCAAAGTTTATAATGCTGCCAACTATTGTA
Source organism: Cryptosula pallasiana (assembly GCA_945261195.1). NCBI lineage: Eukaryota > Metazoa > Bryozoa > Gymnolaemata > Cheilostomatida > Cryptosulidae > Cryptosula > Cryptosula pallasiana. Next base: position 32,753 of record CALYOO010000236.1, read on the forward strand.
ATGTTTCTTTGAAAAGCTTAAATAGAAATTGAAAGCACAATACATAGAGCTTGTGCTATCTGGACACAAAAAAGAAAAATTTCATTTTGATCAACATGAGGTGACTGATCAGTTGGTCAGGCAGCAACATTGCAAAAATATTTCAAACTAATATAAATATGTTTCATATCCACAGTTTTTTTTAAATCAGAACATCAGCTCACATCCAGAACATAGGGTTTCGGCACTGAAACAGATTTAACACAGTTTTCTGTTAAACAGCGTTTCTTTGGACACTGAAATATAACAGCAGTACAGATATATTAAAAGCCAAGTGCAGAAGGCATATAATTCCATGTCATTATATGACCAACGAGAGAGTTTACAATAAAAACAGAATTATTTCAATCCAAGAAAATTCTGAGCTGCTGTGAGAAAAAAATCTGAAATGTGTGCACAACTGAATATATCAGGTATTCATCTGCCTAAATACGATAAAAGAGTCTTAGATTCAGTAGATATGCAAAAGAGCAATACACAGAAAAATATTTTTACAGTATTCTCACATGCAGATTATGGTCAGTCTTCAGATAAAGTATCTTTTCTTTGGTGGCTACAAGTAAAATAAGTGATGTGGAAATCTTAATCACATGGAGCATGCATACATGTATACTTTTATGCACAATGCATACATTTACATGAAGAGCTAGAAGCAAACACAGAAATCGTAATGTACAGCACCATGTTTAGATATTTATGTTCACATACCAAAGTGTGCTCCATTCTTCAAAGCAACTGGCTGAGATAAAAAAAACAACACACTTAATATAGTTTGGCACTTTTTATGACAAGTAATTAGGTGGGTGAAAGGTTTTGTCTTCACTGTTTACAAAAAAAATTTAGCAGCACAATGGTTATAGAAGTATCTATGAATAGCAGATCAGTAAATCTTATTCTTTTCAAAGATCTGATTGAGCCTGTATATAAGAGATATGGTATTTACATATTATTGTACAACAGCACAGGTGTACAGCACTGTTGTTTACAACTTTCATGTTATAACTAAACAAACCATGTTTGTGCCAAACAAATGAGTAAACTATTAGCATTTAATTTCAGGAAAATGAATCAATTCTAAACTTGAGATAACAATTTTTTAGATGGTTTGAGGTGAAAACAGTCCGTTTAAAACTTCAGCTGGTAATCATTACTGATGCTCTCCAACTGCCAGTTAATCAAGCATAGTGTAAAGTCTACATTGGGTCACTAATACAACTTGATTATTTATTCAACTGTTTCAGTGGTTTTGTTCTGTTAAATAAAATATAATGCACATCAAAAATGTAAAGTTCTTTCAGATAATCAAACTGGATGAACAGTAAAAATGGCAATACTGTAAACTGCGTGAATATACTAAGTAAGGTAATCATGAGGAACGAGTCGCTGTCATAGGCCCCCTGCATGTACCTGTTCATGTATGCTACGGACAGCTGTTCAAACTGAAACTATGGTGGCTCAGAACGTTTTGTGCTTTGCATTTTAAAACGCTTGAACGCTTTCCAAACCGTTCGAACGAATTTGAAATAATCTTAACTTTTGCAGAACTTCTGAACGCTTTATGAAATCATTCGTGGGCTTTGAAAACCCGAACCGATTTGCCGGTTCGCTTTATTGATCATAGATCTACAGTTCATTTAGTGTTGATCATGTTTTTACTAGACACCAAACAGTTGTCGTTGTTGGAGTTGTTGTCGTCGTTGTATGTGGAGTTGTGGTGGTTGTTGTTGGGGTGGTGGTTGTTGTCGTTGTATGTGGAGTTGTCGTTGGAGTTGTTCTCCGAGCCGTAGCTAGTAATCCCTCATCGTATAAACGGATGTAATTTAAAGCTTTATCGGTTTTGCAAACAAAGTAGTGTTGAGGCCACATATCACGACTGTCACAGCTTCTGCGTTGGATGGCAGGTTCCATGAAACATGTGAGTCCACGCATACGATATTTTAAGTTTCGTCTTAAAATACGAGTTACTGAATCAACTTCTTCCATATTAAGAATTCCCTGATGACATCCGGAAGTTCTATGAGATAAATTGAATGGATGTATCTCTGTTGCAAGACAATAACTGATTAGGATTGGGAATAATAGAAGATAGATTCGGTATTCCATTTTTATTCAGAGAGACTTTTTAACCTAGCTTATGCTTTCATCATCTAGAGTTAACTGTCTTGAATTTCAGTGATCTTTGGTTAATATGCTCCAACTAAAGCTCGATATATATAACCTTGGGATCACATCTGTCTTTGCTATCTCCTTGACATGTGATACTGATGATATACTTGTTTTGAACAGACTTCAGACTTTCAAAACTCAAAAATGACAAATTTACACCTTCAATACCTTTGATGTTAGTGATGATAGTAGCTATTTTCGGCTTCTCGTTGGTCAAATGATTGCGTTCCATGCATGCAAAGTTGGCTGTCTCAAACTCTTCTGTTGGTGGGCAGATCAAACGTGAGGTGATGTATTCAAATACGCATAATTCTCCATTCCAAAATAATTTTGCGTTTTGAGTAAGACCTTCCGTATTATTTTTAACTCCTATTGCACATTCCTCCTGATTCAGAGTGTAGTTTGTTGGAGTATTACAGGTCAGGGTATCTGTAGAAGTTTTGCTTTTGCAGATCCAAGAAGCGTTTTGAGGGATAAAAAAACTGCAATGCAAATAGTTGGAAGGATAGAGTCTCACACAGTTTGTTCCATTTTCATCTTTATATCGAATACTCCTTTCAAAAAGTGAAAAAATAAGACATCATTTTTTTCCATAACTCCATCTATACATTCATCGATTTCGTCGACACAAAATACTCCACTAACATTGAAACTGTCAAAACTCGAAAATGACGAATTTACACCTTTGATACCATTGATGTTAGTGATTTTAGCTGGAGCTGGATTTGGTTCCTTGTTGATCGAAGAAGTTTTGCTCTTGCAGATCCAAGAAGCGTTTTGAGGGATGAAAAAACCGCAATATAAATAGTCGGAAGGGTAGAGTCTCACACAGTTTGTTCCATGTTCATCTCTATATCGTATACTCCTTTCAAAAGGTGAAAAGAATAAGACATCATTTTTTTCCACGGCTCCAGCTATACATTCATCAATTTTGTTGGTATAAAATACTCCACTAACATTGAAACTGTCAAAACTCGAAAATGATGAATTTACACCTTTGATACCATTGATGTTAGTGATGTTAGCTGGTTTTGGTTCCTTGTTGATTGAACGATTGCATCGCATGCATGAAAAGTTGAATGTCTCAAACTCTTCTGTTAGTGGACAGATCAAACGTGAGGTGTTGTATTCAAATGCACATATATCCTCATTCCAAAATAGTTTTGTATTTTGAGTAAGTCCTTTTGTATTATTTTTAACTCCTATTACATATTCCTCCTGATTCACAGTGTATTTTGTTGGAGTATTACAAGACAGGGCATCTGTAGAAGTTTTGCTCTTGCAGATCCAAGAAGCGTTTTGAGGGATGAAAAAACCGCAATATAAAAAGTCGGAAGGGTAGAGTCTCACACAGTTTTTTTCCATTTTCATCTTTATATCGTATAGTCCTTTCAAAAGGTGAAAAAAATAAGACATCATTTTTTTCCATAGCTCCAGCTATACATTCATCAATTTTGTTGGTATAAAATACTCCACTAACATTGAAAAATGTTAGTGTCAATCGCAAGATAAATGTGCAGCTCATTTTTTAAAATGTTTTTGCTTTCATTGTTGGAAGCTAAATACTTTTTTGCTTGATGTTCTTCCCATTTATACGTAAACAACTAGTGGCTTATTCAGCTCTCTCAGCTGATTTTGAAGATGTGAAACAATCCCATCAAAGTGATTACCAAAATGTAAGTACGGCTCCAATCGAGACTGAGAAAAAAGAACATGTGATCCTGTCCAGCGAAATGAAGTCAATCCTTTTAAAATCAAAATATCTATCAAATCACCTAGTTCAGCATCTTCCAAACATTGCTTTATATCAATCAGTTCGATCGCTCTTTTGAGATCCTCAAAATCTATCATTTTGTTTTGTGGACAGCAGACTTTTAGATCAAAGCTCCTAGAACAGTTTAAGCATTCGAGAGGATTCGCTCTTAAAATACAATTACAGCTCAAAAACGTGCTTTGTATCGATTTACGAGCTAGGTTGAATCCTAAAGCTGCGTACACACTAGAACGATTTTTGATCAAAAAATCGTTCATGTTGGAGTTGTTTCCTTTGTCGGCCGATGGTTGCGTACACACTAGAAAATAATTTCGGCCGAAAAACATTTGCTCTTTGGTGAGAGAGATAGATAAATTTTGTTCTTCAGCGTAACCATAGAATTACTGTTGATATTGTTGTCTGTTATTTCACAATTATTCACCATGTCTATGGTTGTTATTAGTAAATGCACTAGCTGTGGCTGCGGCATTATTAATCATTTATGTTGTTCTGAACAGAATTTTTTTATTTTCTTTAGCTTTACCAAATACTTATTTTAATTAATTAAAATTGTTTCTAAATTATTTAAACTTATGCTTATCAATGATTGATCAACCATGTTAAAATAAAAATGGTAATACATAAATAATAAATTTTCTTGGTGAGTTTTAAGATAGTAATAATTATTATTATTTGGTTATTGCTGTGTGAATTGATGATTTTTTATTGTTCTATCATCATTGTTTGTGACCACGAGCTACTTCTGAACTGATTTTGTGTTGTGGTTTCCTTGATAATCTGCTAAAAATCGTCGGAGATTTTGAGCATTGCTCAAATGGAATTTTCACCGGCCGATGGACCTAATCATCGGCCGATATTGCATTCACACTAGGCCGTTTTGTAAGTGCGCCGATTTCGGCCACCAAATCGTCCTAGTGTGTACGCAGCTTTACACAAAATAAAATACTTCTTCGGTGATGAGTTGAACAAAAAGAGGATTCAATCACTCTAAAGGAATGTGTTCAAAGTGATTCCTTATAAACTTAGGAACAAAATCAGCCAATGTAGCAATTGACTTGAAACCTTGAGTTTTTCTACTCATGTTTCTTCTGTAGTTCAGAGATAAATGAAGCAGCATTTTTTGTAGCGGTTCTTTTATGAGTCTTCGGATGTATTTGTCGAATCAATAGTTATTATCGAGTTGACTGAGTTTTTTTCTTCATCGACTGAGTTTTCTACTTCATCAGGAGTATGAGCATATGGATATCCTTCTGCTATTGTGAGCAATCTATCTTTTAGGCATTGATAAGACAGTTTGCTCTGACTAACAGGTAATAGGTAGGGATTTAATTGTGCTCGCAAATTTGTTAACATAAAGGGAGACTTCAAATGATTGGAGGAAAGATCCAAAAAAGCGTTAATCCATTCATCATGGACCAAAAAACCCATTTTAGCATTTTTCAAAACTTGTCCTTTATCAATCCAGCCGATAGCATCAGCCAGTTCTTGTTTGGTAGGTGTAGCACCTTCAACCATTTCAGCATAAGCTGTCACAAGTGCTACATTGGTCATCAGTGTGTGAACAGTAACAGTTTAGTAGCGATAGATTGGTTGCTTGCTTGTAAAAACTTCCTCCTAGTGCACAGTATACACATTCTTCCGTGAAATAAATCCTCAACATTTCATCAGAAACCTCAGCCAAAAAGGTCTTAGGCCCTATAGCATTGGAAGCTTCTTGGTGAGCAAAATCTTCAACATACATCATATTTGTTGTTATTCCATTGGATTACAAAACGTGAATGATCCGTTTTCAAATTGAAATACCTATTTAATCATTTTAACCATTCATTATTTTTTTCTTTTTTTTGAGGTTAAATATTATGCCAACTCATGTAGATCTTCATAAATCCTTTAATCTCAACCTGACAACCATCAATCGGACAAGGTTTTATTTCTGATGAGCATTCAGTAAGTGCTTTTTCCTTACACTCACTACAGTAAATGAGATGACCACATGGAAGAGAGATATGATTTGCAAATATATTTTCTTCATGTGGCTCAGACACACATTGAGCGAGTTTGCTTTGCTTTGTCTGATCTTTATCTTTTTTTAACGATTCAATTGATTTAGCATCATTTTTTAACTCTGTTGTCGAATTCTCAACAGATGTAAAATCACTTTCAAAAGTGTGTAAGGCTTCAATCATAAAACCTATTCGCTCAAAAGGTTTTCCATTTAACACTAAGACTTGTTCGATATCATTTTGACTGTATCCTAGTTTTTTGCAGATAAGTTTCATTTCTTCGGTATCATCGTTTTGTGTTATTCGTTTCATTTTTTCTTGATATTTTTCAACCCAGCGCTCACACCTTTTGCCTTTTTCCGTTCCTGCGTAAACCAGGGGCGTTTTGAGTTAAAAATCCAACCCCCTAACAAAACAGAACTGCGCGAAGCGCGAAAAATTTTTTGTTAGGGGGTTGGAGGAATTTGTTAGGGGGTTGCCTGTTAGGGGGTTCACCATGAGTGTTAGGGGGTCCAGTTTTATTATTATTGTTATACTATATTAGTATTTATTAGCTAATCATTATTCATTGTTTCAACTTTTGTAATTTATCAATTATTATTAATAATAATGATAATTAATTAATAATAATAATTACTACTACTATTATTTTATTATTTGTATATGTATTTCATTATTTTGATTATTTTTTGTTATCATTAATTAATATATATCTATTTATTATTTTTGATTATTATAATAATAATATAAATTGGCTTGCTTCAAATTATTATTAACTGTTATTTATAATAACTAATGAACAACAATAATAAAAAAAATAATAATAATAATTAATAATAATAATCTAATGATTATAAATAATAGTAGTAGTAGTGAAGTGGGAGAAAATCCAATCATTATTAATTATAACAATAGTTACTGTAGTAGTAATAATAATTTTAACCACCAAGCCACATACAGACAGTTGTTAGTTGTTGCATAGCAGCTTCATTTGCATGCTGTAAATAAATATTTCTTTACAGTAGAGCCGCCTTTCCACTTTTATTCAAAAGCACGAAGTTTCCTTTATTTGATTGGTCAACCATATGTTCATGAGCCAATGATGTGCCTTGTTAGTTTACTGATAAATTTATAGTTTTATCACAAGGGTGGGTCAATGTCAATCCACAAAAGAAGTAAAAGCATGTTGTTAGGCTAGGCCTATGTTTCAAGTTGTAATGGTAAGATAACTCCCAAACAATCATCAGTGGAAAAATCAATCCCCGAAAACCAAAACAATACCCGACAAATTTGACCCCCTAACGTTAGGGGGTTGGGAGTTTGACCCCCGAATGTTCGGGGGGTCGGGGGTACTCAGCACGCCTCTGGCGTAAACATCCTCAACATACTCTTCACATTTACTCCTGAGTAAAAAAGAACAGTCTGAAAACCATCGTCAGTGTTCTTCCCATGGTAGATCATTCTTTTTTCCATTTTTTAAGTTCACCCGAGCAAAAGAAGCATTTTACACTATCTCCGAATTTAGTATAGTAAAAACCTGTGTTGGAAAGGAGTTTCATGGAAACTTTACCCTTCCATTGTTTGAAACTGTCTTCTCTTGCTGTTTCCGTAGCGAAACAAGGTGTACCAGCACGATCAATCGAGATACCTAGAGGTAACACTTCTGCAGTTGAATCTCCTCTTCTAGTTTTTTGTTCTTCCACCGTATAACTTTTGACAATGGAGATGTTTTTAATTTCTTCTGCAAGTAGTTTCCTAGGTCTAGACACACGGTTGTGAGTGTTAAATCCTCTAGCAAATCGACAAAACGAAAAACTTTTAGCCTGTTCTTTCATTGGATGCTCATCTCCAACCTTCCAGTTTAGTAATACCCCTTGGCAAAAAACACATCGAAAAGCTTTGTCTTTTTCAACGTTAGTAGTAATATATGAGCAGATCTCCCTACCAAGTGTTTTTTTGTGGATTTGATCTTGGGGGTTATGCAATGAGTTACGTCGTTGGATGAATTCGCCGAGTTTATATTGTATTTCATTTGAGAGGTATTTGAGTGGCATTTGAGTGGCATTTAAGTGGCATTTGAGTTTTGATTATTTTTTACTTAATTTGAACTTGTAGATTTTGAATGTATGGCATTCAAGTTTTGATAATTTTTTACATAATTATATACATAACTTTAACTCATAGAGCATCTAGATTTTGAATGTATGGCATTTAAGTTTTGATAATTTTTTGTAATTCGGCTCATATGATATCTTGAGAGAGGAGAGAGAGGAGATATATCTACATTGAATAAATACAGTGATTAAAAATGAAACAATATGTGAATATATACATTTATTGTGTAATAAGTAGGGAAAATTTCATATAATATAGCTAGAGTCAGTAAATATCAAATAATACCAAACACTACAACTTGTAATGACAATCAATGCATAAGCTTTTACTAAAACTATCTTGAAAACCTTCAAAACATGATCCCAAATGGAAAAAAATGGATAAAGTTAGATATTCATCTATTTGTTTACATCTACAAAAAAGAGGTATTTTGGTGAAATATTTTTTCATTTTATTCAATTTTCATTAATTTTTTACAAAAACAAATCATCCTATAAATGGTTAAATTTCATCTAATTGTACAAATTTACAAAAGAACAAGGTATTTGGTAAAATATTCTTTCATTTCATTAAATCTTCATTATTTTTTTTGCAAAAAAGAAATCATCCTTTAAATGGTTAAATTTTATCTGTTTGTATATCTTTACAAAAAAAACAGGCTATTTGGTAAAATATTTCCTTTATTCTATTCAATTTTCATTAATTTTTTCAATAATTGCTTAAATATAAATTATTCATTATTTTCTTATATTAGGTAAGCAACCTATCATACAAAATTAGTTTCTTGAGTGAGGGTTTTATCCTGCATTTTCCTTTTGAATTTTTTTCAAAAATTTACCATTTTTTTCAAAAACAATCATTTATATATACAATTTCCATTATTTTTTTAAACAGAACAATCTCTATCTCTGAGAGGTTGGAGATATTGGGGTAGAAAACTTAGACATGATGATGAGAAGGCTATGGATTTTCCCATTTAAGAACAAACCATTTTCGATGGCAATTTCAATTCTGAAAACTAAAACAATGTAATTTGTTTTTCAAAATGCAATCATCAGAAAGCTTCTGTCATGATGAGGAGGAGGCTATGGATTTACCCATTCAAGAACAAACCATTTTCTATGGCGACTTCAATTCTAAAAACGAATTAGAACTGAAGTATGTGGTATTGTACAGGATTTTAGTAGTTGCGGTATTGCGCACACCTATACAACTCCCCACAATCACAAGTGCAATGGTAGTGGCTGTTCGGCCCTTTCTGTAATCAGTCGGTGCAACAAGGTCGACTTGTCTGTGCCGAAATATCGGGTGAGTAGGAATGCTTGGCACTGTACACCGACAAGCGGGAATACACAGCAAGGATCGAGTTGATCGATTGCTTTCTACCAAGTTCCTTACTGCACTGATAGTCGGTAGTGCAAGCTGTAGTCTGTATCCTGTGCTTATTGTTTGTGCTACTGACTAAAGTCTGTGTAGTAATAAACAATCATTTGAGGCTCACAGTTGCTCTGACTTTATTATCGATGACAGCCATATTTATATGCATGATTATATAATAAAAAGTAGTACATAATAGATGCCACACCTCACACAAATAATTGGTCAGAGTGGGCCAATAGAACAATATGGGTGGTAGTTAGAGTATCGCATGAATGATTGCACATGTCCAACATATAAGTTTGTATGTTACTGGAAAAATAATAATTAATGCATAGAGTAAATCGTACTAGAGTGTGAGCATAGAACTGCAGAATTGGCAAGTAGTGTACATAGTTACGATTGTTCGTATGGCGTCCCTAACACACTTCCCCCCATTGGCAACATTACGCCAATAAAAAACTGGGGGGGACATAGAACAACGTTACGGTAATTAGTCTCTTACAGTGTACTCTTTTCCTTTTTTATCTTCTCCTTGAGCTCCTCGACTCGGTGTAGTCGTCGATACGCTTCCTTAGTGATTTGGTACATTTCCTCTTCATACCTTTTAATACGTTGCCGTTTCTCCTCTCTCCTCTCTTCCTCTCTCCTGGGGGATCTCTGTTTTACTATTGAGTGCTGCCTGTCAGCCTTTGGGCATGGGGTGCTTTCTTTGGTTGTGTTACTTGCCTTTGGTAGTTCTAACTTCATAATCTTAGAAGGTGGCTCGTCGGTACGTGGTCCCAGTCTGTGCTTGATGTTGTTGTTCGGTACACTATCTTTTGTGGGAATGGGTGTGCCGAATGCTACTGGTTTTCTCCATCGTACGTATTTGCAAAAGTCATCATAGGATGCTGCGTCGACTTCATAGAGAGGTCGGGAGTCTCCACCGTGGGCAAGGTCACCATCTTGTTGTCTAATGTGTCTCAATATGCTGTCCCGTGAGCTGCTTTTCTTGCTGCATTGACAGAAGTAGAATACATAATGTTGTCGAGTGTGGTAGATTATTCTTTTCCTAGGCAGCCGTAGTCGACAGACTGTACACTCCCACTCGTCGGTGGTGGCGACCTGTTTGGCGGCTCGTTTGATAGCCTCTCTTGTGGCGTCGGTGATCCATACCTCTGTTGGCTTGGCTGTCGGTGGTGGGGGTATCGCCACTTTCTCCTCTCTCTCCCTACATCTGGCTGCTCCCTGCTCTGGTACTACCACTCTTCTTACTCTAGTTGGAGATACGGCATTAAACATCTCCTTCTGAGGCACCCGACTTCTGCTCTGTCTCTCTTCCCTTGCTACTATTCTTGCTGCTACGTCGGCATCCTCTTCAATCGACAGGTAGCCGTCGTTGTTCTCAGCCATTTTCTCTTTAAATAAATTAATTGCAGCAATTATCTTCTGGAGATCGTTGTCTATCTGTGGTGCTGTCGCTGGCGAGAATGATTCTTTTTTCCCGCAGCGTTCGTTGTTATCAACTCTGTCATTGGTTAATTTCTCCTCCCCTTCTTTTGTTTCTGGATCCCACGTGGTATGACGTAGGGGCTGGGGGGCGTCGCTATGGTTGTGTCTATGTGGTGGACGTAACTCTATGCTTCTCTGTTGGGAGTTGTCTGTCCTTTACCCTTTTCGTCTTTTATTTGGGTTTGCACCCCTGTTTTGGTACCCCCCACCGACAATGAATGGTTGTTTTGTCGATATATTTATTCCTAGCCGATTTTTGGTATCTTGGCTATCTGTCCACGGTTTAGGGGTAGTTTTTTCTGCTCTTTCACCTGGTGGTGGTTTAGAGTTGCTTTCTTTCCCTCTAGCATGGTAACAGTGGTAGTCAGTGAATTTCACTGGCTGCCTTCTGTTTCTTTGCGGTCTCTCTGGAGTGGTGTTGGCTTGACTAGGTAGTGCCGGCCAGCTTTCGTCATCTAGCTGACTTGTTCTCTCAGCTACCTGTTCTGGGGCGGCCTCGCTTTCTCTGGGAGTTGCTGGCCTCGTGACCTCTGTCCTTTCCTCTGTTCTTTCCTCTGTTCTTTCCTCTACTATTTCTGCTGGTGTTGGGTCGGGTTCTGGTGGCATTGCTGCTGGTAACTCGGCCTCTTGGTGTGTTGTGCCCAGTGGGTTGGGGGCTTCTGCCGCTGCCGGGGGTCCCGGCCTAGGGGGTGTCGGCTCCCTGGGGAGTTGTCTCTCCTCTCTCTGGGTTGGTTGCCTTCGTCTGTAGGCGCCACGCATGTTAGGTCGCACCGCCTGTTCCCTGCTGGTGGGTGCTCGGCCGACAGTCCCTTCACATGTCCTGTATAATTTCAGCCGTCGCCCGTTCTGCACAAAACCTTGGCCGTCCTTTTCCAATCGATAGGTATGGTTAAGGTAGGCGTGTGTAATTGTGTAAGGCCCTACGTAGCTAGGCTGTAATTTTGGGTTGCTACCCTTTGTTCTGCGACGGTTCTCTATCACCACCAGGTCTCCTTCTTCGAACCGGGGTGGCTCCCCCGTCTCCTCCTGTCGGATCTGGTGCTGCTGTTGCCTGACATAGTCATGCGCCATTTGTAGGTTCTCTTGGACGTGTCGGGTATGTTCTGTCAGCCCATGACTGTCCAACGTGGGAGGGGAACCGGTCAGCTGGTCCGGAAGTCGAACCTCTCTACCAAGCATCATCATGTTTGGTGTTTCTTTCGTTGTTGAGTTGGGGGTGCCTCTGCATGCACGCATGATCTGTGGAAGCAACTGGTCCCATTCGTCCTGCCCTTTTGTTAATATGAGGGTTCTGAGGGCGTCCCCAAGCGTCCGGTTTTGGCGTTCAACCATGCCATTCCCTTGCGGGTGGTAAGGCGTGGTCCTGGTCTTTTGTATCCCCCAGAGTGTACACAATTCTGCTAGTATGACAGATTCGAATTGTGCGCCCTGGTCTGTGTGCACCTGTTCGGGCAGTCCCCAGTAACTGAAGACGTGCTCGTCTAGTGTGCTGGCCACTGTGGGTGCCGTGGCGTCTGGTATGGCAATTGCATCTTGCCACCTGGTGAAATGGTCTGTCAGTACCATTATCCATCTGTGTAAAGTGCAGCGCCCAAAATGAGATTTAGCACTTAGAGGGTCACACGTGCTATTCCTTAAGACCTGATTACAGAAAGCACAAACACAATAAAAAGCTAACGGATTGTTAGCTAACTGATTTGCGCCAAGAAAGCTCTGGGTCTACCAGCTGAGGCAAAACTCTAACTGCTGCGAGGCTGACAAGGTGGAACAAGACTCTGATACCTGAGATAGAAAATCAGCAAACAATTTCTGGGCCACAAGTTCACCCCTCTCAACAGCTATACACATAGAACAGCTGACCGTGTCGGATCCACAGAGACCACCTCACATTATATGTGGATGCCTTACTCTACTCCGTAAGTCAAGCTACAAGCTAAATGAAGCAATGTTTGTTTCCGTGTTTACACATCTTTAACGGTGGATGCAGTGTGGTGACCCACATGTTCGTTGGTTGATGTTTGCTCATAATCTCGTCAGTGTTTTCCTGATTGTTCTTCATAATCACACATTCATCATATCACCATGTTTACGCCCTCACACATTCCTTAATCATCATTGTAGAGATCTATGCAGATAGATGTTATTCTCTTTTTATTGGAAGCAATGATCCTACTGTATATAAAGTGTGAGTTGCCTTTTGATACTTTAGTAACTATTAACTTGGCTTTTTCTTATAAGACTTATGTAACATTAACTTATAGCACTTGCATAGCTTATTATTTTCTTTGTAATGTAATGTTCGTATTTGACGATGCAAGCTGCCAATTTTGTAACCTGCCAGTAAGCGTTTGATAACGGGAACTGTGAAGTCAGTGAAGTTTATTTGTCACATCCTGTTATCACATTACTCCAAGTTTTCACTGTTGTTTGTTTCACTTCAGGATTACCAGTTAATAACACCATACAACACACACACACACAACTACGTTTGATCACATGGGGAGATTCATTGCCAACCAATACAGTAATCACTTCATTAGAGAGTACAAGACAATCCATGCTCAACCTCCCCGAAGCACCCTCACCTGCACTTCAGCTAGCCTGCACTTAGCTGAGTTGATTCATCCCAGTATATAGAAGTCGCTGGTGAGATAGGTCAAATACAAGCTGTTTTTTGGACTCTGGCCTGATGGGCACACGTGACTTAGTTACAGTAAAATCGCAAATATCTACCAGTAAATAGCCCACGCTGCAGTAAAATCGCAGTCAGTTGGTACATGTATATTTATGTGCGATAATCATTAGAATTTACACACTTGTGAATATTGCTGTATGAAGTAGATTCAACGCATTGTATATTCTTCACTACATCCCCTTTGCTCACTTCACTCCTTGCCGATTCGTTTGGTTAGTGTTAGTTGATTGTTGTCATCATGCCTCTACCCGATAGTGTTATTGATAGTATTTCCCAATGGTACACCGACAACATCAAGGCGGATCTCAAGAGAAATAAGCTAAAACAGTCTGGTAGCAAGTCCGCACTTGTTGATCGTCTCCAAGCTTTCTACTGGCAGAAAGCAATCGTTGAAAATCCAGATAGCGCACCTGACAATCTCCAGGATGAAATCTCGGTACAACCGGGTAGCTCGAACAACACAGCCGTCACATCTGTCTCTGCTACTCGACATGACCACACTCCCGTATCGCATGTGATTACGAACACTTTGGCAGGAGTCAATGTAAATCAGAGTTATCGACCTCTCGACTACCCAACAATACAGGCAAGTGGATTAGCATCGTTTGATGTCTGTACAAGTGGGCACTCGCCGCAAGTATTCAATACACCTGGACTAGCAACCTACGATTGTCAATCTTCATACCCAAGCCATCCTGTAATGTCGATACCCAGGAGCGTATCCAACCCATCCCGACCCACTCCTTGGGGGTATGAACCAGTTCATGGGCCAATGGTGGTCAACGCAGGGCTTTCTCGTGATGTTGGAGAGAGTTACCAGAATCCAGGGGCGTTCCATGCAATAAACAATAGTATGTTTGATAGCAGGTCGTTTTCCAGACCAGGGAGTCGCTATCAGTATATGAATGATCATAGCTCTATGCCACTGAGACCCCCTCACATACCCAGACCTGTGGAACCCTATAATCTCAATCTAGCAGCGGGTGAAACAGTGACTGTTAGGCCGCCTTTCACAGGTGGCTCAATTTACGGCAACAATCAGTCGCCATTGCCTGATAATCCTAGGGTCAATGCAACAATAGACCCCACTGTACGACAACGACAACACCCTCAAAGCCATATTGCAACACCACATATACATCAAGATGGACCAAATATGGCATCAACAAGACTTCATCCGCGTTCTACCACAGGAGAATGCTCAGAATTGAAGGCTTTGGAGGAACAACTCAAAATACTCCGTACTAAGGAAGAAATACGAAACGCTACATACCGACTTACACTAACACCAGAAGAAAGCAATCAGTATCCAACTAGAGGAACAGACTCCTCATCTGGGACCGAGTTTAACCACACCATGTTGGAATTAGTGAAAAAGTCTGTTGATATTAGTAAACAATCAGTGGACATAAACAGCCTTCCCCCGTCGAAACCATTTACATTTAGTGGTAACAGGATCGATTATCCTAGATGGAAATCGACATTTGAATTGATGGTTGAAACGAAGTTGCTGCTGCCTTGTCAGAAGCTCATATATCTGGAACAGTTTCTAGATGGCGAGGCCTATAGAGCAGTTAAAGGGTATATTTCCCAAAACACAACTGAAGCGTATATGGCAGCCAGAGCGTATCTAGACTGGAAATATGGTGATCCCTACGATATGGCTGACGCCTATAGAGAACGACTAGAGACTTGGAAGAAACTTTGTAGTAATGATATCAAGGGTTTGAATGACTATGCTGAGTTTCTGGGTGAGATTCTGGTGGCCACATCATCAAACCTTGAGCTCAGCACCTTAAATGATCCAAGGATCTTGAGAACCTTTCCGAATGCACTGCCCGAACACCTCGTACAGAAATGGTCCACGCCTTGCTGGAAGCATGAAATATGACCAAGGTAGACATGCTAGTTTTGAACAGTACTGCCAATTTGTCCGAAGGGAAGCATTTCTTGCAAATGACAACACTACATCAGTGGAAGCTATAAGATCTAGTGATAAGAACCCAGGACGTACAAAATTAGAGAAAACAGCAGTAGCACATACGACCAACACCACAGAATCAACCAGCATGAATCCAACAAGAAACAATACTGGAAACAGCAGGAAGCCCGTAAACTCAAAAGCAACTCTCTGTCACATGTGCAAATTATTCAATGACCACAACACAGCAGAATGTGAAAAGGTGTCTGGGCTAGATAATGAGAAGCTACAGGATTTTATATCAAAAGAGAGGCTCTGCTTTCTTTGTATGCGGAAGGGACACATGAAAGCACAATGCAAGATCAAACTGACTTGCCTTGTGTGCCACCAAGAACACGCTACATGTCTACATAAAACCCATGAGAAGAAAAACACACAAAACTCCAGTAGCACACCATTAAATGCAGTTGTCAGTAATAGAGTGTGTGGTGAATGGCCTTCAGGTCTAACTTCTCTGATCGTCCCTGTGTATGTTTCTCTGGACGGTAGGGTTGAAAATGAAGTGATGGTCTATGCTCTAATAGACAGTCAGTCCGACACCTCCTTTATTGATGAGAACATTATCCACCTTTGGGATAAAGACTTTCCCAGTGTTAAATTGGAAATATCAACTGTTACAACACAGAAGAAGGTAGTAGACTGTCTTTCCATTCCAGGCCTTCATGTCAGGGGAATATGCTCCCAGGAACCAATCATCATTACTCAGACCTACACACAAGACTGCATCCCTGGGAAACGGGAACACATCCCAACGCCGGACACTGCTAAACATTGGAAACACTTACGAGATATACAGAACAAGCTTTCACCTCTACAGGATTGTGAAATAGGGCTGTTAATTGGATACAACTGCCCAGCTGCCTCCTTCCCTCTCAACTCAGTGAAGAGTACGCCTATGGAACCCTACGGTATTGAAACACCACTGGGATGGATGATCGTTGGTTGAGTACCCTCAGATTCTGATGGTGTGACTATAACTCACAGAATACATAGTCGTGAACTTTCTTCGGATGAAATACTTAGATGTCTTCAAGAGACTATAGAATCAGACAATGATGTGATGATGTCTCAAAACGACCTAGCCTTCCTGAAACTGATGAAATCAGAGCTAACGATATCCGAGGGCTTCTATACAATGCCGCTGCCTTTCAAACAGGAACCTGAACTGCCTAATAATCGAAACTATGCTGTTAAACGTTTTCACCTCTTGGAGAAGAAGTTCAGTCAGAATCCACTACTTAGGACAAGGTACCATGAGTTCATGAGCGACATCTTGACAAAACGAGAAGCAGAGAGATGTGACATAAGGGATATAGGCGCAGGATGGTATATTCCACACTTTGGTGTGTTTAACCATCACAAACCAGATAAAATTCGTGTTGTTTTTGACTGTAGCGCCTCCTTTCGCGGACATTCCCTAAACCAAAGTCTGCTACAGGGTCCAGATTTGAACAGTAGTTTAGCTGGGCTCTTATGTAGATTTCGTAAAGAAAGGGTTGCGATCACATGCGACATAAAAAAGATGTTTCACCAGTTCAGGGTGAACAGAGAACATCGAAAATATCTTAAATTTATCTGGTACAAAGGTGATGGCTCATCAGAACTGACAGATTATCACATGAACGTCCATTTATTTGGCGCCGTTTCCTCCCCAAGCTGTGCTATATATGGCTTACAGCAACTAGCAAGAGACTTTGCCGAAGTTTATCCTCTAGCTTCGTCGTTTATACTGGAAAATTTTTACGTGGATGATGGATTAATCTCAGTTCCAACTGTCCAGGATGCGGTTCAACTTATTAAGGATGCAACTGCACTAACTAAGGAAGGAAACCTGACACTGCATAAATTTCTTTCAAACGATAGTACAGTGGCTCAGACTATTGGCTGTGAAGGACCGGTCTCGAAGGATTTGAGCTCTGTCAAAGACATGACAACTCGCGCACTGGGACTATGTTGGGATGTTTCGACCGATTCTTTCCACTTCTCAGACAAAATTCCTGAAAGGGCGGTCTCAAGAAGGGGAATCCTGTCCACAGTGGCATCCATGTATGACCCGCTTGGTCTGATTTCTCCTTTCACCCTTACCGGCAAGCTGTTCATACAAGAGCTCTGCCGCGAAAAGAAAAGCTGGGACACTGAACTCTCTACAGAACAGGCAGCAAGATGGGAGAAATGGTTGGACGATCTAGGATATGTAAAGAACATTATTGTTGCAAGATGCTTTCTCGGCGATAATTGCAGTTACACAAATTGTGATCTAGAATTACACACATTCTCAGATGCATGCGAGTACGGCTATGGCACATGCTCTTATCTGCGCATCATAAGATCAAATCCCCATGAGGTGTCAATGTCTCTTGTGATGGGCAAAGCAAGGGTAGCACCGCTGAAAGTTCTGACAATGCCGAGGCTAGAGCTGCAAGCGGCCACGCTAGCAGCTAAGATCAGTGATTTCCTACTCAAGGAGCTCTGCCTTGACGAGCTTAAGGCATACTACTGGACAGATTCTGAGACAGTACTGGGATACATATGCAATGAGGAGAAAAGATATCATACCTTCGTCCTCAACCGTGTCAAACGTATTCGGGAGTCTACGTCAGCGAAACAATGGCACTATGTCCCTACAGCAGATAATCCAGCCGATATAGCGTCCAGGGGAGCCACACTGGAAAATCTCCCATCTAGCTGGTTCAGTGGGCCAATGTTCCTCCAAAATCCAGATTATCACATGAGGGATTTGAAATCACCATATTTTCCGGTAAAGGCTGATGACCCAGAAGTGAAGAGGATATATGTGGTTACTCATGCAGCTCAGACAGGAGAGAGTCACGACTTCTTGCAAATATTTGATAAGTTCAGCTCGTGGAACAAAGTTGTGAATATATTCAAGCTTATTTTGAAGTTTGGCTCCAAGCAAACAGAACTAGAGCCCACCAATTCCAATGACATGGCTTTTGCAGCTATACTGAAGCTGCTACAGAAGGGTTATCTCACAGTCGAGCTTGACAAGCTAAACATAGATGCTCCAGTACCCAAGTCATCATGCCTGTACAAGCTTGACCCATTCATTGCCGAGAACGGTATACTGAGAGTTGGAGGTCGGCTTAAAGATGCACTTTCACCGTACAAAGTCCGCCATCCAGCAGTTATGCCCTCACAGGCTCACTTAACCAGGTTATATGTTCAACATATACATAGACAGACAGGCCACCAGGGTAAGAATGTAACAGTCAACCATGTCAGAGCGGACGGTGTATACCTTTCAGGACATGGCAGTCGAATGGTTTCCTCTATGGTTTTCAGATGCATCAAGTGTTTGAGAATACGTGGCCAACCAGCGATCCCAAAGATGGCTGACCTACCACCAGAGAGAGTGGAACCAACAGCCCCGTTCACTCACACAGGTATGGATGTGTTTGGACCCTATCATTGTAAGGACGGAAGAAAAGAGGTCAAGCGATATGGGCTCATATTCTCTTGCATGTCCACAAGAGCCGTCCACTTGGAAATGTTGAATGACATGACGACTGACAGTCTCATTAATAGTCTGCGTTGCTTCCTAGCACTCCGAGGATCTGTCAAAAGTCTGCTATGTGACCGTGGAACAAACTTCATTGGTGCTCAAAATGAACTTGAAAAGGCCATTGAAGTGATTGAGGATCAGAAACTAAAAGAATTTCTACGTGAGAGACAATGCTCATTCAAGCTGAATGTACCCACTGCCAGTCACATGTCAGGATCATGGGAAAGGATGATCCGCATCATCAGAAACGTGATGGCTGGGATCTTATGTGAGCAAGCTTCGACAAGACTAGACAGTAGTGGTCTACGCACCCTCATGTATGAGTGCATGGCAATAGTAAACAGTCGACCACTCAGCACAGCTCAAATTCCTCATGACAA
Organism: Cryptosula pallasiana; assembly: GCA_945261195.1. Lineage (NCBI taxonomy): Eukaryota > Metazoa > Bryozoa > Gymnolaemata > Cheilostomatida > Cryptosulidae > Cryptosula > Cryptosula pallasiana. The sequence goes on from CALYOO010000236.1 coordinate 52,300, forward strand.
CAGCATTGAACCTGTACCACTAACCCCAAACATGATGCTAACCATGAAGACTGTTTTGACAACCTCGCCAGGCGAGTTCACAGAAGGTGATCTCCACAGCCGGAAGCAATGGCGTCGTATACAATATCTAGCAGAACAGTTTTGGGCCAGATGGCGCGTGGAGTATCTGCAACAACTCCAATCGAGACAAAAATGGAACAGAGATGGAGGGAGGGGTGTGAAACTACACGATATAGTTTTGTTGATGGACGATAATGCCCCTCGCAGCATCTGGAAGTTAGCGAAAGTGATAGAAACCTCACCTGGTAGTGATGGACGCGTTCGGAAGGTGAAACTGAAGCTAGGAGAGGGGCATGACTTAGAAAGACCCGTTCATAAGCTTATCGTTTTGGTCCCTTCAGATGTCAATTCTTCTGAGAAAAACTAACAAGTTTTTCGGCGGGGCTGTAAAGTGCAGCGCCCAAAATGAGATTTAGCACTTAGAGGGTCACACGTGCTATTCCTTAAGACCTGATTACAGAAAGCACAAACACAATAAAAAGCTAACGGATTGTTAGCTAACTGATTTGCGCCAAGAAAGCTCTGGGTCTACCAGCTGAGGCAAAACTCTAACTGCTGCGAGGCTGACAAGGTGGAACAAGACTCTGATACCTGAGATAGAAAATCAGCAAACAATTTCTGGGCCACAAGTTCACCCCTCTCAACAGCTATACACATAGAACAGCTGACCGTGTCGGATCCACAGAGACCACCTCACATTATATGTGGATGCCTTACTCTACTCCGTAAGTCAAGCTACAAGCTAAATGAAGCAATGTTTGTTTCCGTGTTTACACATCTTTAACGGTGGATGCAGTGTGGTGACCCACATGTTCGTTGGTTGATGTTTGCACATAATCTCGTCAGTGTTTTCCTGATTGTTCTTCATAATCACACATTCATCATATCACCATGTTTACGCCCTCACACATTCCTTAATCATCATTGTAGAGATCTATGCAGATAGATGTTATTCTCTTTTTATTGGAAGCAATGATCCTACTGTATATAAAGTGTGAGTTGCCTTTTGATACTTTAGTAACTATTAACTTGGCTTTTTCTTATAAGACTTATGTAACATTAACTTATAGCACTTGTGAGGGGAAGGGGGCCCACTAGGTCCACCGCCAGTTTCTGGAAGGGTCTCCCAGCGTAGAGCCTCTGGCCTTCTGGTGGGGTGGGTTTCTTGCTCTTCTTAGCAACCTGACATATCTCGCAGCTATTTACCAGCCTGCGGGTCAGAGCGGACATGCCGGGCCAGTACCAGTCCAGCATCAAGCGTGCTCGGGTCCGGTGTATGCCGGCATGAGCCAGTTGGTGTGTGTCCCACACGGTCCTCTGTCTCCAGGATGGAGGACAGACTGCACAGAACTTCGTCCTGCCTTGTTGGTCGAACCTCATGACCAATACTTTGTCGGCGCGGATGCTCAGAGCCTCCTTCCTGTCGTACAGGATCCTGAGTTCAGAACTGCCTTCTTCGAGCTCTCGCCGGGTCAAGGTCCCTGGTGTCTGTATCTCTGCATACAGCCTGGCCACGGGGTGATTCCCGTCCTTCTGTGCTTGAGCCAACTCCTTCCCGCCAGTAGTGGGGTTGGTAACCATGAGGTTGACTTGTCCGGGTGGTGTATCTTGTTGTAACTCTGTGTGAGTAGGGCCACCGTCTCTTTGCTCGACTGCGTTGCACTGTTTGCAATCGAGGCACTGCTCCTTCCTGCTGAGTCCATCGGCGTTCCCGTGACGGGATCCAGCTCGGTGCTCTAGCTTGTATTTAAACTCCGCCAGGATTTCTAGCCACCTGGCTATTTGGTTCGACGGCTCCTTGCGTCTACACAGCCAACGGAGGGACGCGTGGTCCGTTCTGAGTTTGAACTCCTGTCCGTATAGATAGGGACGGAAATGTTTGACAGCCTTTACCACTGCCAGGAGTTCTCTGCGGGTCACACAGTAATTGCGTTCGGCTGGTGACAGCGTCTTGCTATAATATGCAATTACTCTTTCCTTTCCGTCCTGCTCCTGTGATAACACGGCTCCTAGTCCCACGGCGCTAGCGTCCGTGTCTAGAATGTACTGGAGTGTGGGGTCAGGGTACCCCAACACTGGTGCTTGGCTGAGGCCGACCTTTAGCCGGTCGAATGCCCGTTGTTCCTCTTCCCCCCATGTCCAGGGGATACCTCCTCCGGTGAGCACTGTCAAGGGTTTTGCCGTAGTGGCGTAGTCCGGCAGGTATTGTCGGTAGTATCCGGCGGTTCCCAGAAATGCTTGTAAAGCACGGACGTCCTTGGGTTCCTGCCATCTCTCTACCGCCGCAACCTTGTCTGGATCTGTGGCTACTCCTTCTGCACTGACTACGTGGCCCAGGTATCTGACTCGTTGGCTCAGAATCTCGCATTTCGAGGGCTTTACCTTGAGGTCCGCTCGTTGAAGGCGGGAGAGCACCTCTCCTAGCCGCTCTAGGTGTGTGGAGAAATCTGGGGCTATGATGATCACGTCATCGAGATACAGGAGTAAGGTTTTCCAATGTAGTCCTTTTAGAACCCTTTCCATCAACCGTTGGAACGTTGCAGGGGCCGAAGTGAGGCCAAATGGTAGCACCTTCCACTTCCAGAGGCCACTTCGGGTGATGAAGGCCAATTTGTGCTGCGCGTCTTGGTCCAGTGGGACTTGCCAATAGCCGCTGGTTAGGTCGAGAGTGGAGAAGTATTTACTTCCGGCTAGGGCATCTAAGGAGTCGTCTATTCGGGGGATCGGGTAGGCGTCTTGCCTAGTGACGTCATTTAATCTCCTATAGTCCACGCAGAACCTCCATGAATCGTCCTTCTTCCGGACAAGCACGACGGGCGAGCTCCATGCTCCGTCTGCTGGCTCTATCAGATCCTTAGCTAAAAGCTCTTTCACCTGGCGTTCTGCCTCTGCCTCTTTTTCAGGCCCTAACCGATGGGGTGGACAGCGGATGGGTCGGGTTCCTGGCTCCGTTGGGATGGAGTGCTCGGCGAGGTGTGTCCGCCCAATATCGCTGTCGCTCCGGCTAAACACGTCTTGGTAGGTCAACAGGAGTGTCCGTAGTTGTCTCTCCTCTCTGGTGTTCTTACACCCTTGTCGTGCCTGTTGGAACAGGGCCTGTAGGTGGTCGGGAAGGTCACCATACATGGGTCCGGCTTGGGGTTCCCTGGAAGGAAGGGATTGTACCTCCTCTCGTCCGATGCCAGTGTACGTGCCTATTACTTCGCCGGCCGGTATGTGGAGGGCGTCTTGTGTGGGGTTGATACATCTTACCAGTACTCGTCCTCGGCTGTCAGGGGTGTTTATGCTGGCAGCGAGCAGTAGTCCGCCCTCTATGCTCTCGATTATCCCTTGTTCGCAGGGATCTCTGTCGGTGAGGTGACAGGAGACGGTAGCCTCGGCTTGGGGGGGTATGCTCGTGTTCTGGCGTACTTGAACTTTGGAGATCAGGTTTCTCCCATGCCTGTCCGTGCAAGTCAACTCTTGCTCCTGGATCCTTAGGATGGGTCTGTCGAATCCCATTTGGCAGTGGTGGTTAGTTAGGAAGGGCATACCTAAAATAATGTCTTCATTCACTTGACTGACGACGAATGTCTCTTTGTACTTGACTTGGCGAATGCGGCCCGTCAGGGTGATGAGTCCATAGAACGGCAACCGAGTTCCATCCGCCATCAGCCCATGTGAATCGTAGTCTTGCAGGTGTTCTTTCACTCCGTTTGGTAGCTGGTCGAATATTCGCTTCGACAGTAGGTTGGTATTACAGCCCGTGTCTATCAAGTAGGACACGGCTCGTCCCTCTATTCGTCCCGGCAAGTAATAACTAGACTTGTAGGGACGCTCAATTTGGTTGAGGTGAACGGTCATAGGCTGTCGGTCGACCTCTGGGTCTTCCGGTGGTGGTGGAGTCTGGCTAGCTTTGTGTTGCGGCCGCCTCTTCTTTGTGGGGGGTTCTGTGAGCTCTTCGTCTTCTTCATCTGTAATCTCTTCCTCATATACTAGGGGTGTATATCGATTGGTTAGTGGAACAGGGGCGGGTGGCGTCGGCATGTATCTGGGGCGCCTGGTGCTTTCCTGAGCCTCTGTCCGGTGGTGTTGGAGTTTTCGTGTTTTCTCGGGTGCCCTGCTGCAACGAGTAGGTGGCCCTACTGTTGCGGGCCGTACCCGTTTTCCCTGGACGCTGGTCCAGGGAGCCGTCCTGCATTCCTTTCTCAGGTGCCCTGTCCTTTGACATCCCCAGCATCTTTTGAGCGGGGGGTCTTTATTCTTGTTTTTTATCTCTGCTACCTCGCGGCTCAGCTCTGCTATGCTTGCCATCAGCTTTCCCAGCGGATCCTCTACCTCCTTGCAAGCGGTTGGTGGTACCTCCTCTTGCTGGTCTTCGTGTACCACCCGTATATTGGTGTGTGTCAGCGGCTGGTGCTGGATTTGCAAAAATTCATTGCCCGCTTGTATGGCTTCCTCCACTGTAGCCGGCCGAATGGCCAGTAGGTGCCTCTGTAGGTATGTGTGACCTAGCGTTCTTTGAAATGTTTGTAACGTCAGCTCGGTTCTATTCTGTTGTGGGAGGTCTTGATATGCTGCCTCTATTAGTTGTTCCACTGTAAGAGCGTGCTCCCTTAAGGTGTCTCTTTGTGGCTTCCGATAGTGCATCAGCTTGTTCTGAGCTTCGGTTCGGGTTGAGTCCGAAGCTGGCTCGTAGGGCATGCATGATAGCCTGTAGTGGTCAGGCTACGTCCACACTGTTCTGCTTTTCCTAGCAGCGACTGTCGGAGGTGTATGATCGTCTCATCCTCTGTCCATTCTGTTGGCTCCGGCTACTTCTTGAAAGCGCTGTAAAAAGTAGTTAACATCACCTTCTCCATTAAATTTTGGGGCCTGGAATTGGTTCTTGTTGTTGGTGATCGTCATTTCTATCTAGAATGTCGGTCAGGGTGCCCATAATGTGCATGGGTGCTCCCTCTCTGTCTGTGCTGACTGCCCTACGTCGGTTGGCCATCTTTCTGTCACTTTATTGCCTTTTTGTGTACTGGTGTGGGAGTTATCTTCTCTGGGAACTGTCGGAATCCCACTGCTGCCACCACTGTACAGGATTTTAGTAGTTGCGGTATTGCGCACACCTATACAACTCCCCACAATCACAAGTGCAATGGTAGTGGCTGTTCGGCCCTTTCTGTAATCAGTCGGTGCAACAAGGTCGACTTGTCTGTGCCGAAATATCGGGTGAGTAGGAATGCTTGGCACTGTACACCAACAAGCGGGAATACACAGCAAGGATCGAGTTGATCGATTGCTTTCTACCAAGTTCCTTACTGCACTGATAGTCGGTAGTGCAAGCTGTAGTCTGTATCCTGTGCTTATTGTTTGTGCTACTGACTAAAGTCTGTGTAGTATAAACAATCATTTGAGGCTCACAGTTGCTCTGACTTTATTATCGATGACAGCCATATTTATATGCCTGATTATATAATAAAAAGTAGTACATAATAGATGCCACACCTCACACAAATAATTGGTCAGAGTGGGCCAATAGAACAATATGGGTGGTAGTTAGAGTATCGCATGAATGATTGCACATGTCCAACATTAAGTTTGTATGTTACTGGAAAAAAAAAAAAAAAATAATAATTAATGCATAGAGTAAATCGTACTAGAGTGTGAGCATAGACTGCAGAATTGGCAAGTCAGTGTACATAGTTACGATTGTTCGTATGGCGTCCCTAACAGTATTACGTAATAATTTTTTTAAAAGAAAAAATTGTTTTTCAAAACGCAATCATCAGA